>JAGJRP010000945.1:0-26332 GCA_022832235.1 Lepidurus couesii | reverse complement strand
GAAGGGGGTTTCGTTTGTGCTGGCGTGTACTGATGTTCGATACGCAAACAAAACATAGTCTAGTTGCTCATCCCATGACCGTTGATTATTGTCGCACATTTTGGCTAGTCCATCCATTAAAACGCGATGGTGTCGTTCTACCATACCATTACATTTAGGATTGTAAGCGGTAGTGTTGGTCTTGGTGATATTAAAAAAGGTGCAGACCTCTTTAACTAGACCGGATAGGAAGTTTGTACCTCTATCAGATAGCAGTTCCAATGGTATTCCATGGCGACAGATGATTTTATCAACAAAAATGCGGGCTACGGTTTTCGCGTCTTGTGTTTGCATAGGGAAAGCTTCAGACCATTTGCTAAAGTGATCTACGAAGACTAGTAGATATTTGTATCCATTTAATGTGGGGGAAATGGACCCAAAACATCAACGGCGACTCGGTGAAATGGTCCACGAACGGGTGGGAGTGTCCCGAGAGGGACATTAATTTGAAGGCTGGGAGGTTTTCGTCGGGCACAGACATCACAGGATTTGAAGTATTTTTCCACGTCGTTAAACATTTTCTTCCAGAAAAAGCGACTGCGGATTTTAGAAATTGTCTTCGAGATGCCAAGGTGTCCATGGTCATGATTAGATTCTAAAATTTCGGGGACGAGAACTTGGGGGATGACTTATTGGGTGAGGATTTCATGACGAGGAGAATTTGGGCGAGGCATTGCATAGTGATATAATAGCTTGGTGTCAGGATCTATAAAGAAGTTTTCAACTTCGAAAAGCCAGGGTGGGTGTTGGTTTCCTTTCCCAGGGTTTTGTCCACGTGAAATATAATCGTAAAGGGGACGACAATAAGAGTCAGCGTATTGAAGTTTTCGAAGCTGGGTCTCTGTTATCTCTATTAATTTGAGTCGTCCATCCTGTGACGCCGAATTAATCTGTGCTATTTCGTGGCTTGGACAGGATGGTAAGGCTATACGGGAAAGAGCGTCAGCGTTCTTGTTTAGACGTCCGGGACGATATTTTATGTCATAATCGTACTCTGCTAAAGTTAATGACCAGCGCATTAAACGAGGGGAAGAGTCTTTTACCGACAAGCCGTCTGAGGGAGTTATGGTCGGTGTAAATGGAAAAATGTCGGGCGTACAAGAATGTTCTGAAATGTTTCACGGCCCAAACGATTGCCAAAGCTTCTTTTTCCGTTGTCGCGTAATTTTTCTCGGCCTTGTTTAATAATCGACTGGCATAAGCAATGGCAACTTCTTTACCTTCTTGGATTTGAGCCAGAACAGCTCCAACAGCAAAATCCGCGGCATCCGTGTGGAGGAAGAAGGGTTGCTCAAAGTCTGGGTAGGCTAGAATGGGCCAGGTCATTAGATGATTTTTGAGTCGCGAAAATGCTTCATCTTCTTCTAAGTCCCATTTAAATTCTACATCTTTCCCAGTTAGCTTGTGGAGGGGGGCAGCATGTTTTGAAAAACCTTTGATAAAACGACGATAATAACCGGCAATTCCCAAGATTTGGACTTCGTTTACAGTAGTAGGAGTGGGGTATGCAACTATAGCGCTAATCTTATCGGGATCAGGTTCAACTCCGTTTTGGGAGACAAAGTGACCGAGGTATTTAATCCGGTCCTTAAACAATTCGCATTTGGATGGTTTTAGTTTTAACCCGGCATCTCGTAAACGTTCGAAGACTTGGTTTAACCGCTCCAAATGTTCCTCAAAGGTTTTGCTGTGAACAATTATGTCGTCGATGTAGGTTAAGCAAATTTTGTTTACCAGGCCTCTGAGTACGTTATTCATTAATCGCTGGAAGGTGGCAGGGGCGTTACAGAGTCCGAAGGGCATGCGGTTAAATTCGTAATGTCCATAGGGAGACGAGAAAGCTGTTTTTTCTTAATCTTCCGGTTCCAATTCAATTTGCCAAAAACCGTTGATGAGGTCAAACAGGGAGAAATATTTGGATTTAGCTAGGTGGTTAAACGATTCTGGAATGTTGGGCTGGGTATACTGATCTTTTCTCGTGATTGCGTTTAGCTTCCGATAGTCAATTACTAGTCGTTTTGACAGGTAAATATTGAAAATATTGACCAGGTAAATAGGGAAACTTAAACCCTGCGTTATGATTTGATTTAGTCAGAATAAGTTTGTTCGGTCATACGACTTTTATTTATGCCAGCAAGGCAACGCACATAAACAAGAGGTATAAAAGAGAGAACACAGGTTTGANAGTCAGAATAAGTTTGTTCGGTCATACGACTTTTATTTATGCCAGCAAGGCAACGCACATAAACAAGAGGTATAAAAGAGAGAACACAGGTTTGAGGACAGGGGGATTTGTGACTGCTATTGACTGGGAATCGAAACGTTGTCTGACGAGTGGCGAAAAACGACTGCCTTTTATAGGGGGCCAAACGTTGGAGAAATAACTAGAAGAAAGGTTTAGAAGTACTGGGGAAAAGTTAGTTTTGGCGACACGTGCACAGAAAAGAATGGTTCAATAAAGTAGAAAAACAGTACATTGAACACGTGCCTCTTAAAATAGAATAGGAGGTAGGGGGTAGCAAGGAGACAGGAAATAAAGGAGGAAACCAGAATTTCTGACATTCTCCCGCCCCCAGCGGAGCGACAAGCCAAGAGCAAGTTAAGTAGATCCAGCTGCGGGTGGGTTACCATATTCAGGGGAACGTCAAGCGATCTTGAATAACGAAGGAAGATTCATGTAGCGATGAGGGGGGCTCGGAAGCCGACGAGGGAAGTTCTAAGGAACAAATTAGGTTCAAAGACCAATACCGCGTCGCCTTCTTCAAAATTTCTTTATTTAGTGCGCCACTTCGCGCGTCCAGTCAAGGTGGGGATGTAGTACTTTTTCCAGACATCCCACAGGGTTGCACTGACCCGCTGGATGGTCCTGTAGAGTTTACGGGGATTTCCGTCCGGTTCTTCCCCAGTAGGAACTAAACTCGACCAGGACCTTTGATTTAAGAAGTCATTGGTAGTGATTACCCGCATGTCCTTCGGGTCCGTGCAGACGTACATTAACGGACGCCCGTTCAAAAATCCCGCTACTTCATACAATAATGTTCTCAGAAATCGTGATGCGATTTCGGTTTTCCCTTTCAATCGCCAAAACCTTATACAACGCCCTTTTTGTTGATATCACTAAACTTTCATGAACTCCACCAAAATGTGGAGCTTGGGGCGGTTGGAACTTCCAGCGTATCCCTTGATTTTCGCAAAGGGTTTCGTCTTCATTGGTGGCTTCAACCAATTGATTTAATTCTCGTTCTGAGGCGTTTCATCTCCACACGCGGAAAACCGCTCAGAATCCACGGAAAGAGCTTTGAAGCCAGCTTTGACCTTGACCGTCTCCGGCTTTAAAGCCGGCCTGAGGCAATGAAAGTCAAAAAGCCGAAAGCCGCGAAGCTGGCTTTAAAGCCGGCTTCCAGTCGTTGCTCTGAGGAAGCCACACTCCTTGTGAACTGTCCCTTCCCACCTCCATTGTAAACAAATACACATGATTTGGATTGTTTTTATTTTCTCCGTTACTAATGTTGATTGCGCTGCAGCTGGGTGTGCCTTTTTCGACTTCAGCAAGCTTTGCACCGCTCTCCATTTTGATTGAATAACCGAATGATTATTAGGGTGACAACTAAGTGACGAGCAGCCGACAAAACTGATTTCGTGCAGTCATACGTTCTTGAAGTGCTACTCGAATTACGGCAAAGTATGCACTCCCACGTTGATTTTCCATCATCCGTGGGAAGAAAGGCGTAAAATTCAGAATATTGGATGTCAGGTGCTATAATGAACTATTATTAACACAGATAATGTACATTCTATTATATTTACCTCGCTTTTCAACTACTAAGGGTGTGTTTCCATTGCCATCTTAACCCGTGGTAAGGACCAAAATTAGCACGGATCAGTTAACACGACTGTTTCCACTAGGCAAAGTCGTGTTACAAGTCGTGTTAGTCGTCGTGCCAGCTAACCCCTTTTTGCTGCTGTGTTAGACCCCTCAGTTTCGTGTTACGAAGCTACTACGCAACGCCTTGAGAGGGGGTTACGTGCATAGTAAATAAACGCTGTTTTTATGAAGCTGTCCTTACCCTTTTACTTAAGTGTTTTCCAGAATATAGAAAGTAAATATAGTATTGTATTTATAAATAATTCTTACGAGGACTATTTCTAACTTCTGTACTGCAAACATAGATTCATAATGACTGACTCAAAGCGAAGACGTATCAACTGGGGAGCAGAAGAGACGAAGTTTTTAATAAGCATTTGGGGCGATATTGAAATGCAGGCCAAGTTTGACGGGATGGCAAGAAAGGAGCCCCTTTTTAAAGAATTGGAGACCAAGATGTCTCAGCATAATTTCCCACGTTCTTGGGAACAAATTCGCGAGAAAATTCGGAATTTGAAGCGGGAATACCGGGAATCCCTTAAGATTATTTCCGCAAGTGGAGCAGGCGACGCTGATACTGACGACAACCCATTTTTTGAGGAGATGAACCTAGTGCTAGGTAAACGCCCATCTTCAAACCCAATTGAGGTCTTGGATTCCGTGTCCCCAGCTCCGTCCATGGCCACATGTTCTACTCCCTCTGAAGAACTATTTCAAGAAGGCCTAGTTCTTCCCGGTGATTCCGATGGTACTTAGTTTAGGCAATATACAGGAAGCTAATTTTGTATAAATATAGAAACGCCAAGCGAACAATCGCATCTTTCAGAAACTCCATCGCGTCCACGAAAGCGAAGGGACCTATTGGAAACGAAAGGCTTGGAAACTGTGCTCCAGAGTTTCCTTGAGCGCGATGCAGAATATCTGGAGCTGCAGCGTCAAATTTTGCTCAACTTGAACGAAAGGAAAGAGAAGGACGAGGCCTTGTGCGCGAAAGAGGAAGAACGCCGTCAAAAAGAAGAAGAGCGCTTGCAAAGGGAAGAAGAGCGGGGCAGAAAAGACGACGAAAGAAAAGACAGAATGTTAGAGTTGATGGCTATGATGGTTGGCAATTCAAGTGGCGACAAAAAGAGTGGTCGTGCAAAACGTAACTGATGTTGTTTGTTGCTTTCTTGCAACGCAATACAACATAAAATTTTCCAATTTACGCTCTTCTTTATTGAAACATTCACTCATGTATTACATGTTTGAGCACAGAGCATCTCTAATAAGATTTGGTAAAGCGAAGGCTGGCCTATCATTAGGTTCGGGTCCTTCCGCGTTTGGTGGATCTATTGGTGCAAGTTGGAAACAGGAATCAAACAAGTCACCCTGCTCTTCACAGATGTTATGAAGAATGCAGCATGCGTAAATAACACGGTTTATTTTGTGAATGTTGGTATCGTTCCTCTTAAGGAGGCACCTCCAACGACCCTTGAGCTTCCCAAATGCCCGCTCAACACGGATTCTGTTACTGCTCAAAATAGTATTGAACCGCTCTTTTTCTTCAGTGATCTCGTGGGTTGGGTACGGTTTAATTAACCACGGAAGGAGGGGATATGCTGCATCTCCAATTATATAATATGGAACGTTTACACCATGGATCCTTTTGAGGTGATGTGGGAATAGGTTTTTCTGCTGGCCAAGCAGATAAAGCTTACTGTTCGCGAAGATCCTAGCATCGTGAACGGAGCCAGGCCAGCCAACGTTAATATTAATGAACCGTCCTTCAAAATCGACGACAGCTTGAAGAACAACTGTATAGCCCCCTTTTCGTACACAGTAATAGTCGCTCTTGAATTCACTGGGAGCCAGTATAGGGATGTGGGTCCCGTCTATTGCTCCAACGCATTGAGGCATCTTTTTTCGTTGGAAACTTGAAACGCTTTCTTCGAGCTTAGGGCCGTCAGGGATCTTGATAATAGAGTTTCCCAAAAGAACAACTATACAATTGCAAGTTTCGTGAAAAGCACGCCATGCGGTGGTCCTGCCTATGCCAAATAAATTCCCGAGAGTTCGGAACTCAACGTTATTTCCGAGCCGCCATAAAGTCAAGGCCATACGCTTTTCGCAAGAAACAGGAATACGGAAAGTGGTAGTTTTCTTGGTCAGTTTTTCTTTTAAATGATCGCAGAGGTAATTAAAGGTTCTACGTGTTACTCGTAAATTCTCCTTCCATTCCTTGTCACTCCAAACGCGGTTCATTATGCTAGTCCAAAATGTGTCCGATCGGGGAAATTTCCAAATTGATCTGCGGGTGGCTTTAANCTTAATCGTCATAATTTTGCGAAACAAAGTAACGAGGAAGGTCATTCGTCTGCGACGGATTCCATTCAGATTCAGGGGTATAAGGAGAAGCTCTGTGTCGTCGTTTTTGCGCTGGTTATCCAGAGTAACGTTTGACAGAATTGTATTTGACGGACGATCTAATAATAACTATTAGCTAAAGCAAAAATATTGTTATATAACTTTTTACAACGATAGGTCGATAGCACGTCCCATAAAAGTTTGTGCATGAAGAGAAGCGTAAGGTTTTCTTGCATGGCAAATTTTGTATTTCACTGTCTCTTTTTACAAGTTGGTTTTGTATTTGCGAGTTTGTAAACATTGTCGCAAAATATTACCTAATATTACCCGATTGGACGATATCAATGATCAATAGGTTGGGAAATTCGATATTAATCTTAACACGATATCTGTTTTACGTAGCAGTGGAAACGCGTGCTGGATCCCCACGTGTTACGGTTAACACCACACCAGGGTTAGGTTAGCAGTGGAAACACACCCTAATTCAGTGACTTCTGTATGGTTTTTTAACGCTGGAGCTTATGTATGCCGACTTTGATTTAACCTGGGACGCTTGGCAAAGCGGGAACGATTAGGGCGGAAATCCTGCGCGTCTGCCTCGGAGCATTCACAACTACTTTCAGAAACAGAAACATTGAACGAGCTTTCGACCTGCATTTTTTATCTCTTTAGCCCTTCAGAAACTTGCTGAAAGCATGGTAGTAAAATACAAAGCATTAGCGACGCCTACATTGAGCTTTGGCCAATCACAGAACACCACGTGACTGCCTAGTTCAAAACAAAGCCGAAGCCAAAAGTCTGGCTTCAAAAGCCAAGAAGCCAAAGCCGAAACCGAAGCCAAATTTTTTGGGCTTTTGGCTTCAAAGCCGGGCTTTCGGGAACCCTAATTGGTGGGGCGATTACTTGAGGTGGTAAAACTGCTAAGGGTGTTGGTCTTCGGGGAATTAGAGCAAGCTGTCTTGGGGGGGGGTGTTTCATCTAAAACTGGGGTAGAGGTAGTGTAGAGTGGAGGTGGGGGTTCGGATGACCAAGGGCTAGTGTCGCGGCAAGGTTTTAGTCTATTTACGTGGACGATTTCTGTTTTTAAAGTTTTTGTGTCTCTAATTCGAACATTTACTGGGGAAGTAAACTCGATAATTCTGAAGGGACCTAGCCATTTTAAATCTAGTTTCCTAGCTAATCCAGGTTTTGTCATTGGATTATTTAGAAAGACCTTTTGACCAACAGTGTATGCTACTTTTGAATTTTGATCGTAATAAATGTTTTTGATTTTCCGTTGCCCTTTGAAGATTTCTACCTGCTACTTCCCATGCTGAAGTGAGGAGTGCTAACATTTCTGCTTTGTAATCTTCCGCTAATGCATAACTTTTCCGAGGTTGTGTCATGAGCGTGTCGATTGGTAGGGTAGGGAATAAAAAATGTGTAAAGAATTAAAAATGTGGATTCTAAGCTGGAAGATTGCAACGATGTTCTGTATGCGAACAGAACGTATGGGATATGCAAATCCCAATGTTGCTGTGATTTTTCAACGTAATGTTTTAATAAGGAAATTAGAGTTTTATTAAATCGTTCCGTCAAACCGTCTGTTTACGGGTGATACGCGGTTGTGCGAACCTGTTTAATTTCAAGAAGTTTGCAGATTTCTGCAACTAGCTGGGACATAAAATTAGTTCCTCTGTCTGAGAGTAGGATACGAGGTGTACCATGGCGAGCTATGATTTCTTCCACAAAAAGTCTAGGCTATAGTGTCTGCTTTCTGATCGGTATCGCAAATGCTTCTGGCCATTTGGTGAAATAGTCTGTAAAGACAACTATATACTTGTTACCTGACCTCTGTAGGTCTGTGGTAAGGGACCTACAACGTCTACGGCAATACGTTCCATAGGCGCAGAAACCGGTTCTAAAGGAACCATAGGGGCTGGCTCTGTACGAATAGTATCCTTGTGCCTTGCACAGGACTCACAGGATTTGCAGTAGTTTTTAATTTCGGAGTTCATTATGGGCCAATAAAAACGCTGTCTAACTTTCTCGGGAGTCTTTTGGAAAGCTAAATGTCCTGATAATAGGTGATCGTGTAGGGTCATCATTATTTTCTTTTCGGATAGATTCTGGGGCTACTATCTGTTCTGTAAAATTTTGTCTTTTTATCTTGAAGGAGGTGTAAAAGTAAACCGTTTTCGTCTAAAATAAAATTTTCTAGTGAATAGAGCCATGCTGGATGCTTAGGGCTATTATATTGTAATTCTCCGTTTTCTAAGTAGTAAATGATAGCTGCACAAAAGAGATCTTCTAGCTGGAGTTCGTGCAAGGTGGCAGTATCAAACGTTTCACCGTTTGATATTGCATGGACAGGAATTCGGGATAGACAGTCTTTGCCGTGTTTAATACCGGGACGATATTTGATTTCCATATCGTAATTTTGAAGTTTAAATGACCATCTAGCTAATTTAGAAGAGCTGTCTTTGTTGTTCATGAGCCATTTTAAAGGATTGTGATCTGTAACTATCTGAAAATGTCTGCCATATTAGGTATGGAAATGTTTAACTGCAAATAGAATCGCTAAAGCTTCTCTTTCGACTGTTGCTTAACGTGATTCAGTATCACTCAGAGTTTTGCTAGCGTGAGCAATAACTTTTTCTTGACCGTTATGAGTTTGGCTTAACACAACGCCTAGTCCTGTGTCGCAAACATCTGTGTAAAGTATGAATGGTATTGAAAAGTCTGGATAAGCTAAAATAGGGCTACTCATAAGTAATTCTTGTAAAGTGGTAAAAGCTGAATGTTCTTTGTTTGTCCAGTTAAATTTTATGTGTTTCTTAGTTAACTTATTTAACGGCTTTGCTATACTCGCGTAGTCTTTGATGAATCGCCAGTAGTATCCTGCTAAGCCTAGGAAAGAACGATTTTCTTTTACCGATCTCGGTGTCGGGTAGTCTTTAATGGCTGAAATCTTTTCTGGATCAGGTTGAACTCCTTTAGCTGAAACAATGTGACCTAGGTATTTAACTAAGGATTTGCAAAAAATTAAATTTCTTGGCTTTTAATTTTAAACCAGCGGCTCGAAATCTAGAGAAAATTTCGCGAAGGTGAACGATGTGTTCGGGGAACGTTTTTGAGAAAACAATAATATCGTCTAAGTATACTAATACATTCTCAAGTCTATTCTCGGCTGCGAGAATCTTTTCCATTAGTCTTTGAAAAGTTGCTGGGGCATTAGATAAACCAAAAGGTAAACAATTAAACCCGTAATGACCAAAATTTGTCATAAATGCTGTCTTGTACTTATATTCCTCTGCTACTTCGACTTGCCAATATCCTGATGCTAAGTCCATAACTGAAAAATAACGTGCTTTACCTAACCTATCCAAGGTATCGTCGATTCGTGGTAAAGGGTAAACAACTCGTCTCGTGACAGCATTAATTTTACGAAAATCTACACAAAACCTTTGTGTACCGTCTTTCTTTTTAACTAAAACTACTGGGCTTCCCAAGGGGAAGAAGAAGGTCTAATTATATCTCTACGCAACATTTTGTAAGAAAGTGTTCTTACAAATTATAGTAGGTTCTTTTTGGCAGAAGGAGAGGCTGTGGTTATCAGAACTAGAATCCGAACTAGGGTAGCCGAGGAGAAAAGTTTAAATTCTAAATGGACTTAGTGCGTGGCCTCGGTAAACGTGTGGAAAAGTTAGAGTACAAAAAGGACTTAGAAATTGGGCGAGTAACTGGTTTATTAATTCACCACAACAGGAGGAAACCTTCCTCAACGAAAACCGGTCTAAGACTGCCTTGATTGATATAAATCCAAAAACGAGGAAAACAATTAGCCGGCAAGCAATTCATAAGCGTGCGTGGTTCATACATAAGAAAGGGATTAACGGTATTGGTTCACAGGAAGCCAAGGGGAGTAACAGATTTAGGGCGACATCTAGTGGGAGAGGGGAAGAATAGATGGGAAATCGAAAAGCAAGCGGGAGTACAAAATCACGTTCTTTCATCGTTTCCCCCACAGAAAAACTACGTCCCGTTGTAAAGAAAAAGAAACACGGGTTTTAGGAAAACAAAAGTAACACAGAACCCAACCAAACTATTTAAACAATTTCTGTTCGAAGGCCATTAATCGATCTTTGACTACTTCGGACTCCAGCTTCATAATGGTGGTCAATCGTCCGACCTCAAGATCCAGCTCTTAATTCCGGTTCTTCAGAGCATTCATTTCCTGAGTCACGTTCTTCTGGGCGTCTAGGAGGTCGGCAGTTCGTTGGTTCAGATCCCGTTGCTGGTCGGCCTGGACTAGGCCGTTCTGCCGGTCAAAGTAACTCCATAATTTGTACACACCAAAGGCGAACAAGGCGATCTGCACGATAAAGAAAACTATCCCGGCCACGAGGTAGATGTTGAGTCGGGTAGAAACATGGTGTTGAATTTCGGAATTTTCTTCCAAGAATAGTAACTTTTGTTGGGCGACGGCTTCCTTCATTCTGGCCGCGGAGATCTCCCAATTGTCGGTGACGTTAATTTTGGCCAAAAGTTCCTTAATCTGCGGTAGTTGATGAGGCTGAAAGGGGTTCAGCGTGGCATTCCTGAAGTAGGGAGTCAAAGGCATCAAATTCAGTTCGTAGGTTTGCGATCGCACGTTGGTATATTCGGAGTGGGTGGCTGGAATCAAAAATGTAGGCGCCTGCAATGTACACTTTGGCGGCAATACTAAAAATCCTATTCCCAGTATTTCAGTCCGCTTTTCTAAGACTCGAGAGGTTAGTGAAACATGCGGACAAAGAAGGGAAATTTTTGTAGATACGGGCGATGAATACAACCACTTACCCTCTTCTACCGGAAGTAAGGTAATTCGGCTCCGACGAATAATTTTCGTATCGCATTCGCTGTTGATTCTTGCTTTATCATCTAGAAAAGGGATATCGGGCAAGAGGTAGCGGTGCTATGGCGGACTATGGGGTTTTGAGTTAAGCACCATCGCTTATCGAATTGAAGCCAGTTTTTTAAATCTTCTTGATGAAGTTCAATTAAGTTTTTTCGATCCGTGGATATAGCCAGGTAGGGGTGATCAATTTGTACCAAGGCGTACATGTCGGAATCCGGAACCGGAGTAGGGAAAGGCGAGAAATGGGACAATTCGAAGTTGTTCTGTTGCGGGGAGATTAGAATTTCGATGAATAAGCGTAAGCCATGGTTGAGAGAGGCTGTCTTGACATTAACGGAGGTATATAATACCCAGAAGTTTTTTGTTTTTGAATTAGTCATGATGGTCCAGCCAGTCGGTAAATGTTCTTCGATTTCTCGAAGTACGGGGATGATTTTTGTTGGGGGTAGAAGATGTTTTGGTATACGTCCGATCGAGATGAGAGTGAGGTCGTCGTTAAGATATTGTAATACATTATTGGTCAACCGTAAGTTTGTTTGAATTTCTGCGGTGGCGGAAGTAATTCCTAACAACTCGACTAATACTTGATCAGAATTATGTTGATGGGTTTGTAGATTGGATCGAATATTGTCTATGGTTTGTCCAACTAGGGTAATCGCTCGAGTTAGGTTATGGAGCGTTCCACGATTGCGTAGGATTTCATCATGGGTGGTTTGGATCAAGGAGGCTTGTAATTCTTGTACATGAGCAATGCTCCTTGTCTGTTTGGTCATGCTATCGATCCGTCTATTAATTTGCACGATATCTTCGTCGCCCGCGGTACCGAAAAGGAAGTGCAGTATCGTACTACCACCAGGGATGAGTACAAAACGTTTGGTCCTGTTCTTGAGGGTTGTTATACGTCGGATATTCTCGAGTTTGATTTTCTTTTCGTTGAAGTCTTTCGTGAATAGGCGACTCGGTTGATGGTAAGGTTAACTAAAGCTGGGTGCATACTGCCAGTCAAATTCAATCAGTCGTCAGTCTCAGTCACGAAATGGCTTGACGGAGGGTGTGGTTTGGGCTCTGTTTTGGCTGACTGATACTGACGGAGATAATTGAAATGGAATTGAATTGGGTACCATTGACGGATTGACGGAGCCTGAACGGAACATATTGCCAAGAAATGTTGTATGAAAAACATGCATGAAACTTTGTTATTTGATAAATACTGTTAAAAACATACGAATTAACCGTATTTGCGCTGAAAAGTTTTAGTTGCAGAGAAAGCAACTTGAGCATGTTTCAATGCAAAACTTGTCTACATGATGAAAGTTAGCAAGGATACCTTTATTACTTGCTAATTTGAGAACGAAGCAATTTCACGACTCAAATGTTACAGATGTGGTTTGTAATCAATTGTAATTGCTGTGGGTGAAAAATGGATACTGGATGTCGGAGGTCGGGTTGACGGAGAAGAGCTCCGGGACAATGTTTTAGAGACAAAACCGGATGGGAACCTCTTTAGCCAAAAATTGTGGGTTGTGGGTTTGACTTATTATTTGTCGTACGTTATTATAGTTATTAGTTACGCGGGGTTTGAAGAACCTCAAACGCTACTGCGACTGAAGGAATTGTACGGGGGAAAAGCCGAATTATGTGGGTAAATAGGTAATTGACGCTATAGGGCACCAAGTACTTGCGCCAGTTTATCACTTCAATAAAAAAGAAAATGAACGAAAGAGAGAGAGAGAGAGAAGAGAGGGAAGAGAGGCTTGATGAGATAGTTAAACTAGCACTGAAACCTCTCGTCAGACGAGATCTTGGCGATCAAGATCCGCGGTTTGACGAGACAGGTATACTAGCCCGGATCGAGAAAAAGAAACAACTTATTTGAATCATGAGAAAAAAGGTGAGTGAATTGAAGACTCACCCCAGGACATCATTATCATTCTGTGTGGAATACTGTACTCGAGTGCTTCCAAGCAAGAAAAAAGATAAACCGAAAAGAACTTAATGAAATTAATGCTGGTGCAAGACTCAGAAAACGCCGAACATGGAGTTTTCAACCAATACCAATACCTTCTGTCCACTAAAAAATAAATCAGTACCTTTTGCCCACTACAAGTCAGCAACACCGAAAACATTACTAGTTGTTAACGCTTATACCGATATAAAAAAACGTTAACATGAACCGCTTGAAACATTATGTGGAAATATGATGTACCGCCGATAAAAATTCACGTATCTCCATTACCCCCGACTAACTACTGAAACAAATATTATTAACCAGCTCAAAATGGACACTCGTAGCTGACGTCGATCTAACAACTTCGACCAAATTATCGAACACCTGGACCAACAAACGCGATAAACGTTTCGTATTAATTCCCGGTGCAAGCAAAGTACTCCATTTCATTGTATGTAAATATATGAAGATAACAAGGGGGAGCACCCAGAGGCGAACAACTATTACCTACGACGTTGATTCTGAATCAAATCCCCAAATACGACAGAGGCCTAAAAAAGTACGAAAAGAAAGCCGGAAACCCCATAATAAAATGTACGAATGTACGATGCGGAATGAGTTAGAGGTTATTGAAAGGTCCATCACTGAAGCCGGCCGTGATTCCGTGGAGTTCAGCTGACCCGTCCGAAGACGACGAAGCCGACCGTCCCCAAAGTCCGGACCTAGTCCTCACCTGCTACGCCGTCCCTAGCGAGCCAGCCCGGAACTTCTCGCAGGAGGTACCAGTTCTTCGCGGTCGACTACTGAGGCCGGCCGTACGCATTTCCGAACCACAGGAACAACTCATTTCTCCCCCCCCCACCAGTTGCATAGGCGGGGAGCGCTTCAAAATTCTCTAAAGCTTACGGTATGGATACGGTTGCGATTTCTCATGAAGTTTGAGTAGATCGCCTTTTTACACGGGCGAACTTGTATGGTCGGCGAAGTATCCACGTGTGATATGAGAAAGAGGAATTAAGGTGGGGATTACGGAAGAAGTCACAATAATTACGTCTATGGCCCCGATAATCTAGATGGCGTGGGGAAAGGATATGGCCAGTAATATAACACGGTCACTACTCAAGAGCTCAACAATTCATTCTCGAGAGAGTGTGGGAGACCCGCCACGTTTAAACATTTTAACGTTCGAAACTCTGCAACCAGTCTTGGAAAACAAAATGAAGAGCCTATTAGAGGTAGACATCATCCAAGAGTCAAATTCGCCAGATTTCCCGGGAGGACTTCTTGAGGATGAATTACAATTAGAATACGATCACAATTAGAATCAATTATTATTGATTCTAGGACATTAAGGACGTTATCTGTCATGCCATCAAAGAATCTAGGGCCATCCCGAACGATGCACGAATTGGGGTTCCAGAAGGGTACCTTTGTACACCGACTCACAGGTTGTACTCCGACTCTCGTTCCCCAATGCAATTCGAGGCGAACAAAATAATGCAGAAAAATAAAATAGTAGAAATTAAACGGTATTGAGTCTCAATTTGCACAAATCGCGAAGCGCCAAACATTAAATTATGTGAGGGGGAAACGCGTATTTATTACAGAGGGAAGAACAAAACTTGGAAACGGATCCGGAGGCCGGACAATCATGAAGCGGAGGTAATTGTTCCAAGCCTCAGCTACAACTTCAGGCGCTTCGAAAAGCAAAAGAATCCTTCTTTAATCAACCTTGACATCTTAAAAAATTTTGACATCGTAGAAGCTATGGCGTAACTACGAGTCAAAACGAAGTTTCCCGAAAGGACTTAAGGCAAAACTGTATACTAGACCTATGGGTTCGGACGGTCGTGAAACGGTGTCTGACATGAAAACGCTATTGCCCAACAACCGCCACAAACGCCATAAACGCAATTACATGTGGAAGTATTCGCGTTCCTTCTACTGCAATAAACACCTTTCCGGGTTAGAGCTAAAGCCTCCTAAATGTGCCTTTCCACTCTAGCCGGGATGGGCTTGGAAGCCAGCGTAAATGCCGAACGAGGAAATCGCCTTGAATCGTGCAGGCCAGATAAGAACGAACCATCTCTAGAAGAGTTGAAGCTCGTTCGTTTGATGAGACGAGTCAAGCAAAAGATAAAGAGTTAGGCCTCCGTTATCGAAGCGATGACGGGAGCATTGGAGCAGGTTGCGGAGGGAGATTTTTTTTTAAAAAAAGGAATAATAAAAATTATGTGACTATCTCGGGTCCTTCCGAGCCACCAACTGCGCCTGGTTACGTAGAGCGCAATCTTCCGATACCACGCTCACGGCCGCACCAGTGTCAATGATGGCTACTGCTTCGATTCCATTACAGATTACTGTCTCTAACGAGGTTGGGACAAAACACACATAAGAGGGGAATCTCAATGGCCTGGGCGACTCCAATCCCTGGAGCCGCCCTTGTTAGTTTTCCGAACAAGAATCGTCCCGATCGCTATCCGAGCATCGACCAGATAGTCTGTCCGATTTCGACTTGCCACCCTTGCCCCTGCTCGGGGATTCTTTACCCCCCTTTCCCTTCCCTGTTCCCTCGTAGTCTGGACCACGCTCCCTGGACTCATGGTTGGCACAGTGACGTGCAATGTGCCCTGATTTATTACAGCAATAGCAGATAGGTGTCCCATCATGCGTGCGGGAATTGGGCGGGTAGGAGCGAGTGGGAGAATGAGGATGGCCAACCTTACCTTGCGGCTTCGCGAGACTTTCGCGAAGCTGCTGGAATTCACCGGCGAGTTTACTGAGGGCCTCCGCAATGGCGCCAGATTCAGACGTTGAGTTGTTCCTTTGGCGGGGAGGTTCACTTGGCACCATGGGGATGGGTGGTCCTTGTTCCCACCTATTCACTCCGGCTATGGCGGCATGCCTTCGTTAGCCTCGTCATGTCGCATGACGTTTGTCCACCATGATTGGGACACTCGGCTCCTCTCCTGGCTAAACTTCAGGAGGTTTGCCTCTTCCAGAACTTGGCGCACCATTGCACGTTCAAGCGCGACAACGGCTCCACCAAACTAGGCCGTAGGCCTCGAAAGAGATGGGTGAGTCTGTCATACTCCGACATGCCGGGATTAATCTCCCGGCACATGTTGACCACGTCCATGAAATACTCGTTGGCGCTCTCTTCCGGGCGCTGGACCCGCATTTGCAACCTTGCGTTGCAGCGAAACACTCGGCCCTGAGGCACGAAAAACTTCCGGAACTCGTCTTTTAGTTCGTCCCAGGAGGTAGGGGGTTAGCCGTCAAGGGGGTACCGGTTGGCGTACCATATATCGGCCATCCCGTCGAGGCTGGTAGCCAAACACTCCAGTTTATCACTGTCGTTCCAGCCGTTGAAGATCGCCACTTGCTCGCATTTTTGGAGGAACAGCATAGCGTCCTCCTCGTGAGCCCCGGATAATCTTGGGGCACTCGTCGCCTTCCGTAACCTACCGGCTGCACCGGGGTTTGCCATGGTTGGTGTAGGGCTGTTTGGTTCGGCGAGGAGGTCTACAAGTCTCGCAACGGATCCCCGCAGCGAAGGGGTGGTACGGCCGTCTTCAATAGTCGACCTTTCAATCGCCTCCCAACTCTTCCCGTACCGCGGGGAACTGGTACCTCCTGCGAGGAGTTTCTGGGCTGGATTCCGGCTCGCTAGGAACGGCGTAGCAGGTGAGGTTTAGGTCCGGACTTTGGGGACGGTCGGCTTCGTCGTCTTCGGACGGGTCAGCTGAACTCCACGGAATCCCTTGCGCCTCTAAAATAGGCGTGCCGTCACGGAACGGGTGAACGAGGACTCCCTCGGTGGTAACGTTGGGGCCCCTGGGATACGTGTGCCCCGGCTTACTTGACAAAGGACGTCTTTACCGGTTCCCGCGGTATTCGGGATCGCCCCAGTGTCACTCATGAAACCCCCAAGTCACGGTGATGTTTAAACACTTAACTCAACTTTACCAATCAAACCACATTTCCCGGTCGATGCACCAATTTGTTACGCCCAATTCTGACAGGGCGTGTCAGAATTTCTCCTAATTCCTTGACTCCTGTCAAGGAATTAGGAGAAATGTCCGAGAAAGGTGGATTTATAGAACTGTATTTAGTTAAATACAGTGGTAAAGTTAGGGGGGGGGACTAATTATACAGAGAACAGGGGACTAGAACATAACACTACTAAAACCTCTACACTCCGACCCCCTAAACTCGACCAACTCGGACTCTAGCTCTAGACTAACACCGCCTCGGTTAACTAAACATCAGCCTCGCCCTCAGGGATCCATCCTGCCTGGTGTATCCGTACAGGACGCGTAATCCGGTACACCGACGGATAGTTCCTCTGGTAGTACGCTGATTTAACTAAATAAGTCAAGCGAAGCATGCAAAAAGCAAGCAGTGCGAAATATAGCCGTGACAATATGGTAAATATTAGTTCCTTAACTATTCCTATTTGTATTGTTATTACGTTTTAAATTTATACGTTTACTAATTCTGCTCCTTACACTAGCCTTATACACTGTACAGTACTCTTAAAAAAAATGACCCCAACAAACCATACCGTCTATTGGCCCGCAACTGTGCGTCTGGGAACAGCACTACGACACAGCGTTAGGGCTATTCGCACGGCCATTCGCAGCACTGTTTTCAGACACGGGCCATTAGGACAGTATGGTTTGTTGGGGTCGTTTTTTTAAGAGTAGGCTACTGTACACCAGTTCCATTCACATTTGTATTTATAGAACTTGCAGCGCTCTTTAAATTTAAGCGTATAACCGAGTGGATAAGACGGAAACCCGGTGATCGGAAAGTCGCAGGGTCGTGTCAATTTGGAAAGTCGTTTCCAAAAACGACTTGATCGTGTGTTCGTACGAAAATCACTATGCTGAACACCGGCTGGCTAATTTGCTTTTATTATCCATATTGGGAACGGACTTACACCGAGTTAACTGTAATTGTATATAGGATTCAGTGATATGACTCAATTTACACTTTCTGCACAAAAACTCTGTATTTTCGTATTCGACGCGAGCGACTGCCCTTACCACCACCAACCGTGACGACAATAACAACAATACCTCATAATCCCTTCTGTCCTTCAGCTCTTCCTTTTCATCTTTCAGTTCTTCCTTTTCATCTTTATTCCATTCTTCCGTTTTCGTCACAACATTCTCCCCCCCGAGCAGCTACTCGGGGCTCCGCTGAGCTGCTCCAGTTTTTATTCTAAGGCGGGATCGGGGTCTAATAGGAAAAGTTTATGAATCGGACGGTGGTATATTCCGGTATCGGTCTTCACCATCGCTGAACGTACGAGCTCGTCTTTCCCTCGGAAAACCTCGGTGATTCGTCCATGCAACCACTTCCCTCGTACCAGATTAGGCTCCAAGACCAGCACAGCATCACCTTCTTGAAAATTTCTTTGGCGCGTAAGCCACTTCGAACGGCGGGTTAGGGTGGGAATGTAATGCTTCTTCCATACATCCCACAGAACCGTGGTAAGGTGCTGCAGATACTTGAAAAGTTTCCGGGGGTTGCTTTTGGGCACCTGCCCCCACCGGAATTGAGTTAGACGAAGATCTTTGATTCAGAAAATCTAAAGGTGTAATCGTGCGCATGTCCTTGGGATCAGAGCTGACATACATCACCGGGCGTCCATTCAAAAACCCGGCCACTTCGTAAAACAATGTTCTTAAAACATCTTCGGAAACGCCTTTTCGGTTTTCTCGCTCGATTGCCAACACCTTGTACAGTGCCCTCTTGGCGGACTTTACCAAACCTTCGTGTACACCACCAAAATGTGGTGCCTGAGGTGGTTGGAATGTCCATCGGATGCCTCGCCCTTCGCAGAAGTTCTTCAAAGCTTCATCTTCACGCGTGGCCTCGACCAGCTGATTCAGTTCTTTCTCGGCTCCCACAAAGTTGGTCCCATTGTCGGAATAAATGCTTAATGGTTTGCCGCGGGTCGAAATGAATCGACGCAGTACGAGGAGGAAATCATCCGTGGATAGAGACCGTGCTAAATCCAAATAAACAGCTCTGGTCACCATTCAGGTGAACAGAGCTCCGTACCGCTTCGTAACCCGGTTATTCCCTTGAACGAGTTCCAGTGGCCCGAAGTAATCCACTGACGTGTGTGAAAATGGAGAAGCGACGTCCAGCCGTTCCCGGGGAAGTTCTCCCATGACTTGCGTCGCTGGTCGTGCGGTTTCGATCTTGCATTCGACTCATCTCCTTCGAACGCGTTTGACGGCTTCACGACCGTTTACTATCCAATACATCTCCCTAAGGTGGGCTAGCACGTGGTTGATCCCGGCGTGCAGGAGTCGACGATGGAAATCTTCAATGATTCTCCGTCAGCGGGTGCTTCGATGGTAGCAGCACGGGGTGTTTGTTTTCGTAAGGCAGGTCAGCTGCGTCTAACCTCCCACCGACGCGCAATAACTCGTCCGTTCCAAGGAACGGATTAAAGGCTAGGATTTTCGAACTCTTTGCCAAATTGACTCCTTCACGTAGTCTTTCTACGTCCAGACCGAATGACTGCCACTGACAGGACTTGACAAGATTCTTCAATGGGTCCGTTAGATTTCGGAAGCCGGCGCAGTCTTCAGGCTTGACACTTTCCCAATCGACTTCCTCACAAATCTGCGACGTAACAAATGAGCGATGTTCCTGAGTGTGTCGTATCTCTTCATGATTAATTATCCATAGGATGTCTCTTTTGCCACGTAACTTCCTCCCGTCTGAGGAAATCAGGCCCCATAAACCAGGGTTCTAAGTCGTTCCGATCTACGTGCAAGTTAGGGTGGACTCACACTGGAGTGCCTAAGCCCTTGAGGATAGACAGCTCATAGACACCAACACGTCTACCTGTCGTGAGCAGGAGGTAAAGGCGGGGACAAGGTAATTCGTAGGATGTGGCGAAAAATAGTTTTTTTCCTAAGTCATATTGGTCAAACACCCTTTTGTGACCCTGCCTCATTCAATTAACGGGCTATCCATAGCTAGCGGCCGAAAAAGGCCACTGCCCGCTAATTGCAGGTAAAGGACGTCATGGGCACTCTCTTAGGGACTTTAGGCCCCATAGGCACCCAGTGTGAGGCCACCCTTAGATCTCGTGGCGAGGTCGCTGCTGTTGCGGCTGCCTGGAACGTAGCGCCATTCCTCGGGGCGAGTTATTGTCTGAATCTCACCTATTCGGTTGCTGACGAACGGCTTGTAGAACGATGATGTGCCGCGAATCCAGTTACGGACGCGTGAGCTGTCCGTCCATAAAATCCTCCGCTCGACAATTCGTCGCAACCCCTTCTCGACATAGTTCGTCAGCCGGGCTCCTAACAAGGCTGCATTTAGCTCCGCCTTGGCTACCGATATAGTCTTTAACGGTGTGAGCTTCGTTTTAGCCATGACGATGTTCGTGTGAACGCTGCCATCCTTGTGAACAACTCGGACGTAGACTACAGCTGCCACAGCTTCCTGAGAAGCGTCATTAAAGGTGTGTAATTCCACATAATCAATGGCATCTTCGTCCGGGAAAAGACATCTAGGTATCTCAGCTCGTCGAAGATCCTGAAGCAAATTCAACCAATGTTGCCACCATTGACGTGCCTCCAACGGAATCTCGTCATCCCAATCTAAACCTCCGAGAACCAGTTCTCGGTGCTTAATTTTCGCCTTAACTGTCACGGGTGCTAAGAACCCCATAGGGTCGAAGACTTCCGCCAGGATCCTCAACAATCCGCGTCGGGTAAACTTCACCTCGTGCGGCCCAACTTCCTTCGACGTCAAGACGTCTCGCAATGGGATCCAGTATATCCCCAATACTTTGGTTCCGAGCTCCTCTTCCTTCGATGCTACGCTAGCTAAGTCCATACCGTTACGGGAGTCCAGGATATGCGGCCGGTTGGAGACCCACTTGCCCAAGTTGAAGTCGCCTCTGAGTAAGAGGTCGCTGACCTCTTTAATTCTCGTGGTGGTTTGATCTTCGGTCGCCTTGCTGTCTAAATAGTCGTCCATATATACATTCTTCGTTACAGCTACCGCGGCTTCCGGAAAATCTGCCCCGTGGTCTTCGGCCGTTCTCCTTACGGTTTGAATGGCGATGAACGGAGAGCAACAGTCCCCAAACGCCAGGCGGTCCATTTGGAACACTTCCATCACGTTGCTGCCCTTCTCCTTCCAAAGGAAACGGTGGTATCGGGCATCTTCTCTCGTAATCGAATGCGGCTAAACATTGCTTCGATGTCGGCAACGAACGCGACACCAAACTCGCGAAACTTCAAAAAAACGATCGGGATTTCCGCTTGTAAAGCTGGTCCAGGTAACAATGCATCGTTCAAGCATTTACCGGCAAACGTGGCTGCGGCGTCGAATACAATGCGTAACTTCTTGTTAGTCGCGGACTTTTTGTACACCCCGTGGTGCGGTAGATAATACTGCTGCGGGTGCTGTATCTCTTCCAACGCTGTAACTTTATGGGCGTACCCGTGAACTACGTACTTTTGTATGGCCTCCTCGTAGTCCTTTTCGTACGCCCTGTCCTTGGCGAACTTCCGTTCCATCGCCACGAAACGCTGCTCCGCCAAAGCCCGATTGTTCTTGAGGTTGGGCTCTCCCTCACGCCACGGCAGGGCGACTTCGTACCCGGTTTCGAGCCTCTTCGTCCCTTGAAGAACCATATTGAGGGCCCTCGAGTCTTCGCCTGACAAGGCGGTCCCCTGCTGTGCTCTGTACCGAAGGATTCGGTTTCACAGAACTTCCGGAAGCTAACATCGAGCTCTCCGTAAACTCCTCGGATGAGGTTGACGTGTGCTAATCTCGTGGTTCCTTGTTGAATGACTCCTCTCGCCACCCATCCAAAAGCGGTTCTTACGGCACCAGGTTCTCCTTGTTTCCCATGACGCGTTTCTCTGGGTGTGAGAAGGTGAATATGGTCGCACCCAATTAAAATGTTAATTACTCCCCTGGAATCATGTAGTGGTAAGTCTTTCATGTGAGTCCACTCACTCTTCAACTTCGACCACGCAAATTCCGCTGTTGGGCTACACACCGTCGGGATTGAATTCACGCGAATCCACAATGGGCCATCCTTTCCCTCGATCTGGATCTCCGTCTCTTGCGAACGATAGTCACCCCGCTTGCCTGCTACTCCTCGAAGTTTCAAGTCATTACTTTCCCCGGAAAATCCAAGACGTCGCAGGTAAGACTGTTGGATGAGTGAAATGTCGCTCCCTTCATCGATCAGCATGTTCGCTTTTACTCTTCTTCCATTGGCGTCGACCACCCGCACGGTCATGACGCCCAAGGCGACCGCTTGTGGTCGGTTTCGTGTTGCATGAGCGGAGGTTCCTTCAACCGCGGCTTCATTCCTGTGTAGGAGGCGGTGGTGACGGCGCTTGCATCCATTGATGCCGCACTCCCTGCCCGTCCTGCAGTCCTTGGATTGATGCCTCCCCCGTAGACATGAGAAACATAGTCTTTTCCCTTCTACAGTCTTTATTCGGTCGCTTAGCTGCATAGTTTTGAATTTCGAACAATCTTCTAGTCGATGGTCGTCTCCACAGCTCCAGCAACCTGTTGGCTTGTTGTCCTTAGGAGATTCGGTTGAGGCATTGTTGCTCCTGCTTTTGAGCTTTTTGTCAGCTTCCTTGGGTGCCTTTTCCTGGTCCTTTGCAATGTCGTACGCGTTTTGGTACGCTGCCGCTCTTGCGTACAGCCACGAGCCAAAACGTTCTAAGTCGTGGCAGAAGACGCCCGAAGCGCAACCTTCGTTCCATGCCAGACGGTCTTGAATATTCAGCCTCGCCGTGACTCTCTCGATGACGTCCCTTTGGCTGCTGCCCCCTATAGGCTAAGGTCAAACAGGTGAGTTCGCGTACGCTCGGCAAATCTCTTGAAGGCGGTTGGGTTTCCTTTCCCGACTTCAAGTTTCTCCAGGGCTTGAATGTGGGCTGCTCTCATGACATCTCTCCGACCGCAGGTTTGCTTGAGTCGGCTCAGCGCTTCTTTGTAGGCGTGCTCTCCTCCGCCGAGGCCATAAACGATATCCACGCAATCTCCTCGAAGGCTGGTTCGCAGAATTGCTAGTTTCTCCGCGGGGCTTTTCCGCTTCTGGTGAACTAGTGACCTAAAAAGGTCAATCCACTGGAACCACTCCAGCGCTAAGCCGGAATATGGCTCCATCATAGGTCCAGCAGACTGGTTTCTGCACTCGGAGCTTCCTTGCTTCATGGTTTCTGTGCCGCTTACGTAGGTGTCGATCCAGTCATCTGGGGCTTCACTCTCGATGTTTTGGCTGTCCAGCCACTCCGACACGCGATGTTTCGTGGTGGGCTTCTGCTTCACTACGTTTGCTTTGGGTTGCCGTGGGTTCTTCGCTTTATCCAAAATCTCTTCCAGAGTTTTGGCTAGGCTCTGACTCAAACGTTGTGATATCTGGCTCACGGCGTCAACCAAGTCTACGGAGTGATTTTGATCATCGTGTTCGGAATGCTCTGATTTTTCGGATTGAGCTCTGCTACCGACAACTGGCGAAGGGTTTACTTGGTCGTGAAGGGATGTGATTGAAGAGCCGTCCGGATGCTGCTCCCGATAAACGGCTATCGCTTCCGATGCTGCTTCAATTTTACCCCAGTACTTGATCTGGAGGTTCGCTTCCCTTCCGGCTTCTTCGTCATCATCTTCCAGGAGATCAAAAAGTTTTTCGTTGATGCTCTCGACCTCTTGGTAGGCGTTTCGACATTCCTTCAACCTGCTCTGCATTAACCGTCTCGAGTCTTTCTCGCTGATGAAGTGCTCGATATCCTTACAGAACTCGGTGATTCTGGTCCTGAGAGCCGTTCGTTTCCTCTTGAGTTGACGTACGTTTACTTTTGGAAGCTCTTCGGAATTGGCAGCGGCCATCTTGACTGATGGTTGCCCTGGCTGAAGAGACTTCGACTTGAAACGCCCAATGGACTCTGACCCCTCGGGTAAACACGACGAAAAAACAAACTCGGTGACGCTGTAGTATCGCTAGCGGCTTGACTCTTCGGAAAAGCACTTTTCACAATATGTTGCTTGTCTCACAAACCAACCAAATCCGGTTCCGGAGGACCAATTGTTCGTACGAAAATCACTAAATTTTGGCCTTTATTTCTAAAATTACAAACCGCACAACAGAAAAGGGCATTTTCGGAAACTAGGTTCTACGGGGAACATTTTGGGTATCACAAATAAGCAAATAAGGCTTTCCGGGAGCGAGTAGGGGAGATCCAAACAGTAGGGGAGAGCTGGTCACAGAAGAAAGATTCCAGCAGATTTGGTAGCGTTAGCGCTTTGTTTGGGAGGAATACATTTTAAAGGAAATGAAAAATATTGCGAAAGCAAGTGTTACAATTCTACTCAGTTCTCAAAACTTTACAATAGCACACAAAGTTGAACCGAAAGCTGCTTTATAGAGCATCCGTCGGGACCCTTCTCATGTTTCAATTTTGCCTTAAAGCACACCAGCCGCAGTTCGAAGGGTTAATAACTGAAACGTAATGCATATAACCACCGGATTCACCGCCAGAAGACCCAATGGTACTTGAAACCAGCAAGGAATATTATTAAGGGTCGTGCTAGGCTTCTCCTCTTGCTGTACATCCAATCTAGAAAGCCGTTAAAGAACACCTACGGTAACTACACAGGTGTGAAATTAATATAAAAATAGATGACATTTTATACTACCAAAGGGTTCGGTGCAATTACGGATTTGGCACAGCGTTAAACTCCACAGCCCATCAATAGTTTTTTTATCCTGACAGCGGTACAATCTTGGTAGTACAGACACAAGGACAATTCGACAAAAGTTCGACTTGTGTCTATTTCTCAAGAGGAGCCAACAGGTATCGAGTTGATAAGTCTCTGCTCATTCGAATGAGCAGAGATTAGAACACAAATTAAAACATTTTTAAGCCGTTTTAATAATTACATCATAAGGACGACCAACACATGGAGAAACGGACATGCTCTATCCCTTTATCTATTCTATTGTGATAGTTAGATTAAACTTGTGAATTTAAATTCTACTATCAACTGGGACTAGTACAGAGGGAAGGGACTGGGGGCGATGTGGGTAACTGGGTTCGGGGTCTTGGCGGGCGGCGGATCGGCGTCGGGATACGGGTGAAGGCGGCTAGCTTCGAGTTCAGAGCGGCTGGCTTACACTGGTGAGTTTAAGTTTAAAGATTATTACAGGTTCAAGACGGGACCTAGAGTAGGCTGTAAGAACTGGGACTGTACTATGTCTATTGCTGCTCGGTAGGCCGCTTTTTATAGGACGTTCGAGTGCGGGAATCTGGGTAGGCCTTGGTTGCATTTCCTGGAACCGGCCTCTCTGTTCACGCCCGCATCCGGTTACTGTCAGTGGGTTGAATCTATAGGCTGGGTCACAAGTGTGGTTTGGGATGTTGATACAGCTTAAAGCTACTCTAGGCCACGTGCGGACATTCACGAGACTCTAGTCTCGGCACGAGAGATGTCCGTAAGTAGTATAACATAGTGGTATGGTTCGCCCCGCCCTTTCCTCTTATAGGACGCTCCTCCCCCCGTTCTATTTTTATGGGACGCCAATGAATTGGCTGGGATTTTATTGGACGCCCTGCCCCTTTTTTTATTGAAGTCTGCCCACGCGGCAAATTCAAACCCGAGTCAAAGTCCTAGTACCCTGCCTTGGCTAGCTTGTTGGTTTGCACCACCCTGGCTAGCTAGCTGGTTCCCTTTTTATTGAAGTCCGGCCCATGCAGCAAATTCACACCCGAGTCAAAATCCTAGTACCCTGCTTTGGCTAGCTTGCTGGTTTGTAGCCACCCTAGCTAGCTGGTGCTCACTCCCCCTTTGACCACCTGGTCATTGGACTGTGCTCACCCCTCGTCTTTTCACTTTTCCCCTAAAATTGTTAGGATAGGTTTGTATCCCGGAGGTAGTTGAGTTTGCACTCCCTTTTGAATCTAAAACCGTTAGGATAGATAGTGTTTATACCTGGCTAGACATGGTTGCTCTCCCTCTTTACTCTTAAAAAATCCGTTAGAATAGGGTAGAATTGTAAAAATGGGTATTTGCTACAGGTGAAAAAAAGTATATGAGAAATACATTTAAAAACTTAAGATGGGCAAAAAAGAAAAAAAAAATCCTTCAAAAACTGTATCTTAAGGCTCCCGTATACCTTAGCTCGGTATAGGCGCTTAGCATGGGGAATTTCGGACCACTTTCTTGAGAAAACCAGAGCATTTCA
>JAGJRP010000944.1:0-25519 GCA_022832235.1 Lepidurus couesii | reverse complement strand
AACTCAAGAGCCTTGTAAAAGAATTTTTTCATGAAATGCTCTGGTTTTCTCAAAAAAGTGGTCCGAAATTCCCCATGCTAACCGCCTATGCCGAGCTAAGGTATACGGGAGCCTTAAGGTATTTTACTGGGTGGAAGGATGCGAACTCCACACTTTTGAGTTTCCAGTACTTGCGTCCATCCCAACGCCCCTTCTTCACCGAATCTGGGTGCCCCAGTATCCCAAAAGAGTTCCATTTTCGCCAGCAGGTCTTTTAACGGTGTTTTAGTAGAACTAGAGGTCGGACGATGGAAATTTAACTCAATCAAGGCTTGGTATAAGGCAATCGCTTTTTCCGAATGTCTGGCTTTGTGCAGAAACAAGCACAAATCCGTAAAAAGGTCTATCATTTCTTCTTCCAAGTACTGCGGCTTGTCACGCGAGGCAAACGTCGGGCTCTGGGCTTGGATGAGCTTCTGCAAAGCGGTGGCATAAATCCTGGTAATAGCCGATACGGAAAATTCGCTGAAATTGGCCGCTGTCATGGCAATGTAATGTCTCCAGATCTGGACATTGGTGGGATGCAAGAAGAGGATTTGCCGCCAGTTCTTTTGCAGAGTCGTTGCGTCCCAAAATTCAGAGCCAATTCGCATCCGGGTCATCAAAAGCTCCACGCTCCTCGGATTGGACTGAAGGGCGCGATCCAAAATGGACACTTTACGTTCCAGTAAAGCTTTAGGAGACAATTTCCGGAATTTTTGGTCTTTAGCTTCCGCTTCGCTCTCTCGACTGTCTCGAGGCTTGGCTTCTTCTTCATAGTTCTCCACGCCAGCCATTTTATCCTGGAAATCCACAAATTTCAGCCACAGTTGAACGTCGCTCGGCTTGAAACGAAGTTGTTCATTGAACTCTTTGTTCCTCTGTCGAAGTTGGCTAACTTCTTGGTTTACAGGGGTAGAACTAGTCTCGCTCTCCAGGCCTTTGCCTTGCAAGTAATGTAAAGTGCCTGGATCGTAAATACCCAACGGATTGGCGTCTTCGAGCACTTTTTCCTCTTCAGCATTCCGCGGTTTGACAGGATTCATGGGTATGAAGCTATGCAAAGCTCCCGGGCCTTGTTTCACGTCTACCAAGATTGGTGGCAAGTCCGAATTCTTCATGATCTTGGCCGTACGTTTGCTGTAATAGCGGGGCGGCTTTTTACGTTTCACCATCTTTCTGTTGGGTATTGGAATGCTCCCTCCTAATCGGTGCTTCAGGACAAAATACCTATACAAGGGTTAAAAAAATTTTTAAAAATAAGAAGAAATGTCTTAGACTTGAAAATGGAAGTAAGTTGACTTGAAAGTGGACGTGACGCTTACTTAGGAATAAAGGCGTAGTGCATGTTAGGAAAGGCCAAGTTTTGTCTGTCGCCTTCACGGTCAATTCGAAAGGCTTCGGATGGCTTCAGACCAGTGTTGTCAATGAAAACAACGTTTTTAGGCAGTCTCGGTTGGGGGAGATTTATCTCTTCTGTTTTTTTCTTGTCTTTCTTTTTCTTCTTCTTCTTAGATTTACTCCTGTGACGATCTTCAGTGCTGGAGCTTCGTCTTCTGCGTTTTTTCTCTTTTTTGCGTTGTTTGTCTCTCTCGCTGCCCCTCTCTGACTTGGGTTTCACCCTTTTTTCGTCTTCCTCATCTTCTGTTGTCTCCACTTTAGCTTCCGTGAGAAATTCAGTAATATATTCCACTTTTTCCTCATGTCTCGGTGCTCTGGGACTTTGGAGCTGAGTGGTAACCGTAGAAGCTGGGAAGCTAGCGTTGGTTAACCAAGCCGTACCTAGGTAGCAAAGGTTTTAGTTGCTTAATTTAGTGAATAATATGATTTTAAATCTTTTACTTGGAATTTCATAAGTGGGTTCAATAGCTGGGACAGTTGGGATAGTAGATTGGGTGGGTTTTTGAAGTTGTTCAGGCGAACCGGAACCGGAGTAAGCGGGAAACAGCGGCATGGTTGTGGGATTTAGGAAGAAGTTAGTTTCCAAAAAGCTGGTTGTTTCTTTATAGGCTGAGCGCGGACAACTTCCAGGCAATCGGTCAAAATGTAGAAGATTAAACCAGCCAAAGTCGTTAGAACAGCAGCAACCACGAGTACAATCCTCCAGATAAACATATAATCATAAACTTCCTGGAACGAGAGAAAGAAACAGTTTTAGATGCATTGTATGACTCAAAGGAACGCTTTTACCGTTAAAAGTTTGGAAGTGGAAGTGGTAGAGCCAAACTGTTCACGTGGCAAGGCAAGAAGTATAGCTGTAAACAAAGTGACGATCGAAAATGTTGCTACAGCAGCAGCAGGGCGAACGCGGTAGAGAAAACAAGAGGCTAGGAAAGCCAGACTCCAAACCAAAATTAACAGAAATAAACCGACACCTAATCCAAATACTCTTTCACCCATAACACGGCAATTTCACTGATTTATTTTGGTCACAAAACAGAGCTTACACGTCCAAACAAACGTTTCTCGTTCGATGTTGGTTCGTACACTTCCAAACAAACCAAACCGAAGCGGGCTGAACCCTGAACCGAACCGATCCGCAAGTGAATTGGATCCCTATATGATTGCACGCTTGGGAAATTCCAAAGTATTCTGTAGCATTTAAATAGGTAGACCAATCCACCATCGCACTAAATTAAGGAATACTCGATAATTTTTTAAACAACAAAAATTAAAGTAAAAGCTATCTTTAGGCAAGTCGAGGTGCCACAGCTGCGCATACCTTTGCAATTTCGTGGCGCCACTGTTTTCTGTAAAGGATTAGATCAAGACAAAGAGTTATACCCTTTGAATTTCACTTTGCTTGTTACAAGCAACGCGAAACTCCAAAATGTTTATTTTGGGCAAGTGCTATTTACATCATAATTACATCATAATTCGCAAAATCTAAAGTGAGCTAAGCTGTCCATTTTGAATCCGTGTCACCTGTTTTTCACCACGACACAGGTATTTATTTTCGCTAATATTTTTTTTTAACATCGTAGCCTGCAGGCTGCAGATTATCATTGTGGTAGCTTCGCGGTTTTGGAAATCCCTATTTCGCTAAAAATAGTACTTTTCGGTTCTTGAAGTTGAAGTCAGACCTGAAACAACGAATGGAAAGGAATTGTCTGATGTAGAAATTGTAAAATAGAACGAAGTTTAAATCCTTTTTAGGTCAAAATTTGATTTGTGAGAGTTATAGGCGATGAATTAAAAGATAAAAGTTTCTGACGTTTATCGGGTTTGGCAATTTGCTTTCCAAATTGGTTAGAAACCTCCAAGCCAGTACTAGCTCCTTTCTAATGGAGAGCTCCCTTGCATTAGTGTTTTTGACTTCGGAACTCCCGAAAAACGGGAGCCACACTTAGTGGAAAGTGAACCATTACGGTGTTTTTGAGCCAAAAGTGAACTATCGATTCTAGGCGTAAAAAAACTGCAAAAAAGACGTGTCCTAAGTTCTTACTCTAGTACCCATTCCTTTTTAAAGCACCGGAAGTATCGACTAGGGAAAATTTATGCCGAAATCTACTTAACAGAAGCTCGACTAACAGGGCTCGTAAACTACTTTTAAAAAATAAATAAAAAAATAATTAGCTTAGAAAGGAAGGCTATTTTGTGTTGTCTGCTTCCGGTGAAGCACATGGATGTTTGTGGGAAGTTGGGATGCCTATGGTCTATAANGCTAAGCCTCTTAGACCCTCTATCTGAATCCACCCTAAAGGATGCTGATCCTGTCGAGTGGCCTATCTACTGTGTATAGTCGGCGAAGCATTAAGTTGTCCCCAAAAACTGTCAGCGCCGCTTGTATTTGTAATGTGGTAGCCTTGAACTTTTGCTGCCATCATATCCTCCCCTCGTTGTATGATGAATGGGTTGTAAGATTAAGACCATTTCATTAATATCAACCCAACCCTCTCTAAGGCCAAAGTCAGCTGAGGGGAACTTGATTTATGAGCGATAAGACCCCTGTGTCGGCTAAAGATAAATGGCGTGTAGGGCCGGCGTGTCGGAGCGTAGGGCCCAGACAAACAGCACCGCCTGACACACTATACAGCGTCCGGCCATAATTCAGTCCTTCCAAATGGCCAGATTTAAGGCCAAAGGAAAGCAGTTTATTGCGCAAAAACAGACACCCTTATATATTAAAAAAAAGAGCAACTCTAAAAAATACTCTCTAGAAAAACAAGGATCGAGCGTGTTCGAGGTGGGTGGCATATTGACGACAGTTTTCCGCGATGCCGCGTAACTCCGAACTTTTTTTCGTGAGCTCTCCTCTGGAGGCTTTCCATATTTCACCCGGACGCCCTTTGTTTATAGTTAGAACACGTGTGAAAACTGCTCCTGGTTTCTGAAAAAGAAATGTTGGGACTTCAAGAGAGGGATATATTAAGTTATTTTATCATTCACCGTGCCAAGGTATTCCTTAAATGCTGGGTTGTGTACAGCGTCAAGCTGTTGAGCATCCTTCAAGTTTAAAGTTAGGTGGTATGTGGTTGCCCGTTCCCGCGTGACAGGCAGTTGCGGTCAAACTTGTTTGCGTCGTTCATTGTAAGTAGGACGCCAGAGTCGTAAAGCTGCCAACTACATAAAACACTTGCTCCAATAAATACCCATTTTATACTCGTTTCTGATCGGCATGTGTCCTGCTTTAGCTGCTGAGTTAATGGTCGAGAGCCGAGGGAAAGTTCACAGGGAGACCCATTAAGCTTGTTATTATTTCGTCCCAACTTCATTTTTTATGCATTGGTCAAAGTTTTTGCGTCGCACAGTCGTCTCCCTGTTACAAGGGAAGGAAAAGAAAAAAGCGTATTCGAGTTGAGGCACTCGAGAGATGTATGTGCTCCGTGAAGACAGGGGGAGGCGTCAGTCATGCGAGTCTGACGGAGTCCCCTAATTCGTCACGAGGAGCCGTGTAAACAAATCCTTCTCTGGCTGGGAACCGTAACTGCCGACATGAACTAATGATGCTTATCAAGTTCACCGGCAGGCGCTGCCAAACAACAATTTGCACGCCGGCTTTTCGTGTGAAAGGCTCCCTACTCCTTCTTGGTTTGCCTCTCTTGTAAAGTTTCATTGTTGCGGGGAAATGGCGGAGCTTTTGTTTCATAATAGAGTGCAAAGAACACTTTAAACCGTTACCCGCCAAACCAAGCAGAGCGTAACAATGCTCAGGCGCTCCATATTTTGTGCTGTAACAGGTTTCTAAGCTTGCCATGCCAAGCACACCTGATGTAATGAAAGGTAAAAAAGACGAAAAACACGAAAGAAAAAGAATGAAACTGGGCGAAATAGTTTCCCCGTTGTGTGTCCGTGCTATCTGGCTCTGAATGCGCAAGTGGCGAGGCGAAAATTTATAGCAGAGACAAAGGTTCGGTATAGATTTGCATAAGTACGCATAAATACAATGGGGTGGACAGTTAGACGTATGTTAATAACAGTGCTTGGGCGAAAGGGAATGCCGGTTGTGTGCGTGGTACGAGGCTTTTCATTTCTTTGTTGCAGCCTTCTTGTTGTTGGATATGGTAAGGGGGGAGCCGGAGTTTAGACTGTTACGGGACGGGAGTGGTTTTTCCCGTATGGCAAAACGGTGATCTTGGCCGTCTGTTGCCCAATTAATGGTATTTCTAGCATAGGACGATGGAGCCTTAATGAGAAAGCGCACCCTGATTCTCCTGGAGGCAGAGCTATATCTCAGGGCGGGTCTGACGTCTACGACTGGCCTTAACAATACACGTTCTCCAGAATGGCCGCCAGAGCAATAGCCCTTCATCATGGAACCAGCTCCCGTGCCACGCAGCGCTTTGCGCGTCCCACATGCCGAGAAGAGAGGATATATAGCTTTTCTAACCACCAGCTATTATTACAAAGTTTTAACGTTACATGCAAAATACTTATACCCCAGCCGTCCACTAAGTTAACCTTGGCTAGCCTGGCAGGTACCACTGATTTTTTTTTTTACCGGCATAAATTTACTTTCCATTCTGTGCTACTTGGAGTGCTGATTAAGGGAATTCTCAACATGGTTTTTTAAAGGTTTTTGCAAAGTACCCTGGTACTTGTATAATCGGAATCAAACGGTTTTTACGACCGGGATTGTTACATTAGTCTGTTCTTTTGGCCGGTGGAAAATGGTCCGTCATAAACTCTGGTCAAGAACTCAAGATTATTGTATTGCCCCCAAAACATAAGTATAGGAGAGCGACATGGTACCGCACGTTTTTGATATTCTGAAAAATGAAAGGGCCTCGTGTCGGCCATGGTTTTTTGATGAAGTAGTACCGAGCATATAAAAAAGGCTTTAGGGAGGAGGGGTGACGGCCAAAAGAGCCTGCAAACTTGTAATAGTGAGCCCTACGGGAGTGCGTGCCATGACGGACCCTCCTACTTCAATGCTGCTTTTATTTATGACCCAGAATTATCATAAAATGTAAGGATCCCCGGCTCTCTTTCTGTACCCAAGGCTCTGGCAATGGGGAGCTTAGAAGTTGTCCGCTCCTAAACATGTTCTGCTGGTGGTTCTTGCCATGTTGTGAGGCAATGACAGTTATTTGGAGTCGTGCATTTACGCCACAGCCCGTATAGAAGCTATAACTGGCGTCTTTACACGTCGGTTCTGGCGTCAGATAATGACAGACGAAAGACTGTTTTTTATGTCTTTCCCTCCTTTGTTACCTGGGCTATTAACCTTCCGCCCAGCGCCGATATATTTCAACGGTAAAGACCCCGTGCAGCGTTTTATGTCGGTTCTTACGCGCAAGGGGTTTTTTGGTTTATAGTTCCGCTCTTCTATAAGGCCGGCAGGAGCTTTACAGGACCCCAAAGCTCACACATGCAATATTCACATATATCAAAGAGTCACGTCGAGGGGCGGATCAGCAACTCTTGGCCGCTGGTCCCCTGCGGGTCCCTTCGATTAGACATATGTTTACTTTGTGCGGTGGCAGAATCGGGAGGGGAATAGCAAAATGGAGAGGTCTCAAAAAGTTTTTCAATATGCTGCATCAGAATAACAAAATGTAACACTTTAATTCATAATGCCAGGAAACAGCTGTATTCCTTCTGGTTGACTTGATTTAGGAACTGCCCGAGGCTTCTCATCTAACCTTGAAACGCGAACTGCGTAGATCCGTTGTGCTGACGCAAACAGGTTCGCCAAGCCTGTCGTGTGACGTGGCGAATTCGCCTCGTAAAGAACCTGCTTAGACCTAAGGAAAGTACTCCACTGTAGTAAACAAAAGAAGTCTTGGCCATAATATATGCGTTATTTTTTAAGTTTTTAGTTCGTTATTTATTTATGTTCCTGTTTTTCGGATCATAATTTTGCAGGATGACAGTTCACTTTCTGGTTCCGCCCAGTGATATATAACAGGTAGTTATGCTTGTCCAAGAAATGGTTAGTGTCGTGTCGTGTCGTGTAGTTTACTACTACTAGCATTGGAATTTGTTTATTGTTAATTAACCTTCTTTTTCTTGGCATTTTTTTTGGCGTTCGGGAACTGGATCTTTGAAGAACCCGTCAGTTTCTTTTCAATACAATTTGAAATGTACCAATTGCTGCAATGAAGTAGTAGATAATTAACGCTTGACAAGGAACGAGACTCGTTTGAAAGTTTTATTGCAGCTAGCGTCCTATTTTGTGTGCGGCACTGCTTCCGTTGTCGCTGTAAATATACGAGCGGGCAGCGTGAAAAGCCAGGATAGCGCTTGAAGGGCTTGGGAAAAAGAGGTTGGCATCGCGGAAGACAGCAAGCCAAGCACTCTACCTGTTATTTCGCAGGTGATTCCGAGTTGTGACAAGTTGGAATTTACGAGCTGTTGCTTGGCATTATTACTCCAGAAAGTGTGAAGGGAAAAATGGGAGGAGTGGTGTACAGACAAAGCATGACTTACATCCGTCAGACATTTACGAGGTTTACACGCCAGGCTAGCTGTGCTCATTTCCCCCTTACGCTGTCAGGTTAATTGCCTCTTTTAGTGAAAATAAGGTATCTTGCTCAGGGGAATTCTTTGCTATAGAGCTATATTCCTTGCTACACGAAAGGAGTGTTTCAATGTCCCAAACCGAGAAGTTAAGATAAATAGTCCAGAATACTTTCGTATCGCCGTATTCCTCCTTCCTTCATATTTGTTTTCTTTCTCCTTTTTAATGTACTGCACGGTACCGTCTTGGGGATCATTCGTCTCGCGTAACTGTATCAGCAAACCGTGGATTAATGGCTGAGCGTGGAAGAAACGGTGTATCTATGCAGTATTGACGTGTGATAGTTGATGTGTACCCATATGCTGGTAGAAACAGTGCGTCATGGGAGGCGTGTACACGTATTTTATAGTTTTGTCTACAGAATAACGATGGACGTTTTGATCCTCCCTAATAGCAGTGCACGCGTCCTGCACCGCGCCATGCAGGCGGGACCATAACTTCATGGGGCTACCATTACCCATGGTTGGGTTCCGTTCGGCCCTCAAATTAGCGGATATTAATGGTCATGTACGGGGATCATATAAGAGGATTTAGAGGAACGGTGGCTGTGGTGGTGGCGGGGCTCGAACGAATCCATCATCGCCCATGCTAAGCAGACTTCCCACTTGCCAGGCAGTCTTATGAGAGGTTGTCCAAAACTAAGTACAGGCCTGTTCCCTTAACGTGCACTTAAGAACGAGCTGGGATTACTAGGTTCCGAGAGAAACGCGAGACGTATTAGGAAAAGTATCTGGAAAGGCTATGTCTGCTTGTGTATGTAACGGGCAAGTGTTGTTGTACAAAAACAAGCTTCGACAACGAAGAAACTTTAACTTTAAGTCTGCTGCAAATATACACTCTCTCGTCTTGAGGTACAATACAAGTATATACAAGTTGTCCCGGGACCGCTTTGTCTTATTTTGCAAGGTAAATGACCAGTTATCACCCATTCTGGGAAAAGGGATTGGGTGATAGTGTGAACCCAGTTAAGCCTAGGTTACGTTGAAAGTAAAGCATATGGAAAGCTCGCGGGCTTTGCTGCTAAGCAACTAAATGTAGCAGCCTACGTTTAACCATAACCATAAATTGGTTGACGAGACTGAGCAAACCATTTAAACAAACCATTTGACGTAAAGCTCCGGTATCTTCGCAGCTGTTTGCACAAGCACTATATTCGCTGTTTAGGACGTATACCAATATAGGCTTTGTGCAGCATTAGGGTGTGCTACATGTTGCGCTCCATGGTGTGAAATTCTCTCCATCAAAAAAGGATGTGTTTAAAATAAATTACTCCCAAACAAGTCTTCTATGAAGACGAAATTGAGACAATTCTCTAAGGGATTTACAAGTACGGGGCGCTACGGAACAGCACTGGGCGCGAGCATTACATTACTGGGTTCCCGCAGTGGTGTATCCAGCATTTTGTGTTTTTAAGGGCTTCATGCATTTGCTTTACGAGCAAGCTTCATTACGTGTCGCTCTCGTTTCCTGTTTTGCTCGAGTTCCGTTGTTAGTGACGCTTTTTGTACACAGTCGTTTACAACGTTAAACCCTGTACCCTTAAAAAACTATAATTTCCTTCACGTGAGAGTCTCCGCAAATAGCTAGTGCTACGGTTTTTGGTGCTCGCATAAGTGCATGAAATCAGTTGTTCCGCAGAACTGTTATTTCTTTTTATTTATTTTTTTCCCTTGAAAGAAAAAAACACCGTCTGCTGAAAGTTTTCCTGGTTCACTGGTCCTAATCCTCTAAAATTATGTTTCATTAGCGCGGGCAAGAATTAGACGCTGTTACAGAGCTTTCTGTTGGCATATGCTGGCACACTAAAGTAACCATGATAATCATGCTTTCTGAAAGCCAATTTGGATGGTTTAGAACACATGCGGTCTTTCGCGTCTACCTAATTGGTAGTCTAAAAATTATGGATGTCCTAGTTTCGCCCAGGGTTATGGTTTTGTGGTGTAAACGAAAAACTGCACAGAAATGCTTCTGTATCTAAAAAGAATTTTCTGCCCACCCCCCGTCAAACTTGCCCCACGTAAAACCCTTTAATCGAATCATTGCTTGTATACTAATTGCGCATTTAGCATTTAGCAAAAGGACGGGAAGCAAAAAATAAAATAAAAAATTGGGAGACACTTGTCTAAAAAGTTTTGCGCATGGCAGCTTTAATAACCCCTTTGCTATTCTTGAAAGCTACGTCTTTTATATCCTTTTATCTGTTCATTTTGCTCAAGCCCCTATGGCTACACTGGCACTGGGGTGTCGAGCCACACTAAGGCTTGGGAAACCATAACTGTCAGGAGCATCATAAAACCAGGAAAAAATGCTCTTGGCACCCATTCGCATGGATGTCGTTTTCGGTGCCTCCTCCGTGTTAGCGGCCGTAAGTTCGTAGATTTGGCGACGTTGCTGACATATATTAGGGAAAGCAAGGCAATTAGTTCCGGTCCAGCTTGGCGTTGAGAGCCTAAAGTCCCAAGTAATGTTCACTGCTGCTGGCTGTCGACTTCAAACCTTGTATTCCTTTTCCGGAGCTTTAAGTCTGAAATGTATACTGACAAACCAAAGTACATTTCCCTTTTTTTTATCTTGTTTTTGTAGGATTTTTCTCTCCTTGTCCAACGAATTTATATCTCGAATGTCGAATCAATATAGAAAGTCAAACGTAAGGTATGGGTATAGAAATGTCAGCAAGTCTATGGCAATTCGTGGCTTAGTTGATAACCTTTACCGACCTCAAGGTGTTTGCCCCCGCATATGGGATACTGTTTACGTACCTATATGGACATAGAATTCACTGTTGTCCTGCAGGGACTCGCCGAGCCTAGGGCGAACGTTGTCGCCGCAAACGCCGTTGCTGAGCCCGGTTGCGAACGGTGTTGTCCTGCAGAGACTCGCCGAGCCTGGAGCGAACGTTGTCCCCGCAAACGCCGTTGCTGAGCCCGGTTACGAACGTTGTTGTCCGCGCGGGGGATTTGGCGTAGGTGGGGAAATCTACCGCCGCACCTGGTGGGTGTAATGTAGCTCGCTATCGTGGGAACTTTTTGGTGTAATCCGGAAATGGTACACTAGAGACTAAGACGCTACTAGGAACGGTAACAGAGAATTCTAAAGCTCTGGCTTGGGAAGCTGATTTTTCGTATTTTTTTTAGGATGGTAGGGACTTGTTTGAACTAGTCCATTGGCTGTTTTTAAACGACTTACGGTTGGAGTGTCATGTTTTTTCTTTTCTTTTATTACTTGGGCGACCTACATCCCAGATAGTCACTTTTCCTTGTAGTACAAGGCAAATATATGGGGCGCCCTTTCCATGGCGTTGCACAAAAGCTTCCCTCTCGACGTGACGCTAATCCGAAGCGTCGTACATCGTGAAGGGTGTCACATTATCTTGACAAACGGTGGACAGCCGGCTGTGTTTTTCACTCTCAGAGCTGTATCCCCGCAGCAAAAGAAAGAAATACGGAAGATGGACGAGCCCCATCTGTCTTCAAAGTACTTTGGCAAGGGCGCAGCGCGGAGTCTTTATTTAAAAGTAGTCTTTTTGAAGGCAAGGAGGTGGCCTGACAGCGAATAGCTTGTAGCTTGTATATTACTTCGCCTCCCAATTCCACCTGCTCGCCAAGATACTTTATATAGCTTTAGAGCGGTGGAACACGACAAGCCGGCAAATCGTTATGTTCGCCGAGGGACTTGCAGTTCGTGGTCCCCAGGAAACTTCCCATTCGATGGGGTTATAAAAAAAACTTCAACCTGATTTATGGCGTGAAGGGGGTCGTCCTGTGGCAAGATCTACGAGCTGAAAGGTCTCATAAGACCGCCACGACCGTTGCCTTTTACTGAACGATATATAGCTGCAGCAAGGCGCGAAGGGGGAACGCCTGTTCTATTTCTTACCCAATGTTATTAAAACGCAAAAGAAGTGGGGTTATCGATCACGATGCAAAGTGAGATATATTATCCTATTTACAGACTTTTACAGATAAACGGCAAACAAGGAAAAATGGGGAAAAGGTATCCACGAAAAAAAATAGATCTCCAAACGATTCACGTCTGTCTTGAAGAGTTAACCCAAAAAAACGACCTCTTGATGTAGTCAGAAAGTGCTAGAAAAAAGGGATGGTATTGCAGCGCTGCCGGAAAAAAAGGACGTAATGTTTCAGGGTTGGAGGGGGGTCGCACCTAACCTTGGTCCGTAGAGGGCAAAAGGTGAATAATAGGGTGACATAGACGAGTGTAAGGGCAGGTTCGGGTAGGCTCCAGCGGCGAAAGGCATACCAAAAAGGCTCGCTAGCCCCGCAGGGGGTGCGTTGGTCGCCGGCGAATGCGAGGGTGGCCCGGCCTTGTTGTAAGGATGGTAGCGTGCGGCTGCTGCTGCCGCAGCCAGCGGACTGAGCGGTGGGGTCGGGTAGGGCCGTTGCAGGGACGCGGCCATCGAGACCGACGTAGGGAAAAGCGGGTGACTTGCAGCGGAGCCGGGGTGCAGGAAGGAAGCCGACGACGGGTTTATGAGGGAGGAATGGTTGTTAGCGGAGGCGGATTCGGCGATGGAGAGATTGGTATGGGTCCGGAGATGCTGAAGCAGCTCCTCGGACGAGGTGAAGCGCTTACCGCAATAGGTATCGGCCGCTATCCAATTACAGATGTAAGGCTTGGAGCTGGTTGTTGTCGGATTGTATGCAGCGGTACTGCCCGCCGCCGTGGTCGTTACGGCAGGCGTGTTGTTCGAAGAGGAGATCGGGGACTGGGAAAGTTGAGCTGGCTGCGGCCCTAGGAGGAGTTTGGGGTGGTCGCACTGCGCGCAGCCTAGCGGACAAACGCCGTGCATCTGAGCTGCTGCCGAAAAGCTGGCTGCGGAGTTGTTTAGGTGCTGCTGGTGCTGCTGAATGGCTCCCATGAGTAAACTATTGGGACAACCTGTGCAGTAAGGGTCTCGGCAGCCGGGCATTCCAGGACTGCCGGCTTCGGGTCCGGCGCCAGTCTTCAAGCGTCCAAATTGGGCAAAGGGAGAGTAGCTGGGGGACAGCATCCCGAAATTCATGTGACCAGAGGATTTCCCGGCCGCAGACAAGGCACTGGCGTAAGGGCCCAACGAGGCCAAGGAATCCAAGCTAGGGTAGCCGCCTGGGAATCCGGGGTAAGCATAGGGAGAGGGTGGTAATCCGGCACCGGTGCTGAAGGGTGGGAAGACACTCATGTAACCGGGTTTGAAGTTCCCAAACGGGGAATCACGATAGCTGTTGGGGTCGGCGGCGGCGGGCGACGGGTAGTAAAACCCGTTCCCGTATGCTGGCGAGTATTTCAGAGCCGCTCCGCTATTTGGAAAAGTGTCAGAAGAAGGCACAGGACTGGCTCGAGACACTGAAATACTAGGGTCCCTGGAGTCTTTGGCAGGACTTTTGCTGACGTGTCTGTCACTGACTTCGCCGTGACTCTCAGCGCAAGGCGGGGACGTCCGTTGCGACTTGGAGTGACCGTGCTGGTGGCTTGACGTAGAGGAGTGTTTCTTGCCATGAGAACCGGAGGATAGAGGGCCGACAGACGAGGACGACGAATGAATGGCAGACACGCCAGGTGTGACAATAGTTGATGCTTTGACGTCTGGTCCGAGCTGATATGTGTCCCTCTCACGGGTACGCGGGGACTCGCTATTCTTAGGCGTGGTTTTTCCAGAAACGTTCACGTTGACAGGGCTCAATTTGTCACGAGAGGTGTCTGCAAAACTCGACTTTTTCCGATCTGATGAAGATTTGCTGGGAGCAGGTGGGTCAGCCCCGATTTGGCTGCATGTTTGTGCCAGGAGAGCCAATGGACTTCTTTTGGCGTCCAGCTGGTCGTAAAGAACCAAACAGCACCAAAAAAAAAATAATTAAAATATGGATTAGGTACCCGTGCTTTTCAATTGGAAGCACGCTTTCACTTTTTCAAACAAGCAAAAAAGAAACCTAAACATGTTAATAGTCCAAAGTCTCGCCCATAAATCACCCGGAGTCGGGATTTCTTACCGTGGTCGGAAGCGGGTTCATGTAATCCGGTCGCAGGTATTGGTTGGTAGATGACATAATCGCGGAACACTTTTTTCGAGCTTCCACTTCCACGGTAACGGAACAGGTAGTAAATTTGTCCACCAAAAAACAAAAAACTGTCGAGTTTCTTTGGAAGTTTGGGATTTTTGGGGAGTTCGAGGCGAGAGAATCCGCCGTGAATCACTTTCTCAGATAAATCCGCATGTGTTCGGGGCCAAAACCAATATTGACGGTCTATAAACAATGTAGTTTTTATTAGCACAGTCCAGAAACTCTTTGGTGTTGGTAACACCGTTGTTTTTTGTGCCGTTTTTCTCTATGCGAGGAATAAAAGACACGAAAGTACTGCTTTGATGAGCCGCTTAGTTAGCACTGAGACAGAAACGCCGACAGCACGGGGTTTCCCATGAAGTTTGGCGGCGGGATGGAAACGAACACTGATGGTTCGTAACGCTGCGCAGCAGACCCCTACCCTTGATCGAAAAACGTGTTTAACTAACAAGTTTGGGGGTCTTCCTATACTTCGCGCTCTGTCTTCTTCGCGCATTCTATTGTAGCACTTGCATACCAAAAGAGGTGAACTGAACATATAGTGTTAGGGCTGTCTGGCGCAACAACTACATTGCTCCGGGGTCCTAGTTACATTAATGAGCGAAGAACAAGGCCACAGCTTACACTGTGTTGCAACAGCTTACAGTTGCAATTTGGGCGCGTACCCTCCTACCCAGTCTGCTAATGTCAAACGAAACAAATTACTTACCATGCGTTTATACTTTCCTCTTTTACGGACTCGGGGCTTTGTGTGTTCTTTAACGGCCAGTTAATTAAAAGCAAGATAGATTCGTCTCACGCGAGATGATAATTGCTGGGTTGTTGAAATTGTTAGGACAGTTTTTCGGGAATGGGTGAAACGCTCCCAGCACTTCTGATTCCCCGTATGACGTATGGCACAAATCAAGCGTGAATGATGTGGTTATTAGACGCGCTAGGAGTTCTAATTCCCTTCGCACCGCAAAGGAAGGTACTAACAAAGACTCGCAAACTGTAACTATACCAAGTGTCTACTTAGAACAACAGACTTGTTTCGAATCTTTGAAGGGGAGTTGGGGACCCAAATTGTATATGCAGGTGCTGCAGAAGTTAGCAATTTTTCGAGCCCGGGCTTTCCAGACCATGTCGACTGCTCATTATCAAGATGGATTGTTGGACGGAGACACCGTGGGGGAAAATGGATGGGGGGAAACCTTTAGAAGTTGTAGATGTTGTCAGTGCAACTGTGGACAACTTGACAGAGCACATCGCTCTTTCACGTCCATCAGGAAATCAGGATGCATAACTGGTAATGAGAATCCCGAGGTCAGCGAGAAGAAGAATCGTTCGATTTTATGTTTCAGCTCCGGAGCGCTTATATTTCCCAGCATTAGTCCGCAGTAGAGTAGAGCCAAAACAGGGAAGAGAGGTATTAATCTAATTAATTAATAATGAGTTGGGGTTTTCTCACCAACTTTGTTGTTCCAAAACCATTACTGAGGGAAGCGTCCATTTATTTCCTAAACCTTGGATTTCTCCAAAAGACTAATCACAACTGGTTTTGTAACAAAACTCGCTTAGTCTTTTTAAGGTGAAATTAATGACTTCAGATGGATATGCCAAACCAAAGGGGACGTGAATGTTTCCTTGTTGAGCCAAACCACGGAAACGATGTTCCTACTTCGGTTTGTTAGAAAACCAGGGCATTTTTTCGATGCTGATCCCTACTGTCAGCGACGAACGTTTTCCGCTTTTTATCGCGCGGAACCCGGCGTTCGTACGAGGAAGCTGACTACCTAAACGTTCGGGAATCGCAGCTTTAGTCCAAGCGGCCGTTTTGTGGCTGAAGCGTCAAGTCGTTATGCTCGATTTAGCGCTCGACTTTGACCCTTGAAGCCCGATCTGCTTTGGAATCTTCGCAAAAAACTTTTAAAAAACGCCGAAGACCTTCTCAGCCAATCCAGCGAACCGTGGGTCGGAATGAAGAGGCTCTTTTCAGACTGAAAAGTCCTTTTCTATAGCTTAGAATCCTCGGAGTTGTGCAACGTAGAGCGAGTTTCACGATTCCCATCACTTGTTATACAGAATTGGGAAAATGCACATAAAATCATGAGGCATTGAACTATATAAAATACAATAAAGATATATAAAAATCCAATAAAATACAGTAAATAAATAAATAGAAATGTAAATAAAACTAAAAAATACAATAAAAAATAAATAAAATACGATAAAAAATATATAAAATACGATAAAAAGTGTAAATTTGATATCATAATATAAAAAATAAGTTGTAAAATCTTTTAAAAAAAGTAGAAAACATAGAAAAAGCCTCGGGATGATGGAAGATGAACCTTTTATTACCCCTATGTTTTTTGTTATGTTTCTAGGTCGAGGCGTTCAAATACTGCCCCTTCGAGAATACAAGCAAGCTAAGTTTCTGATGACGTCAGGACCCGTAGCATGGTGCGATGTGACACAACAATGAATATAGATGAATAGTCAGCCTTTTCCTGATACTACCGGCGTTTCCCAGAAGGTCAAGCCGGGATTCGTACCGTTACTTCGGCCTGTTTTGCACTTCCCTCCACCCGGGGGTTTTGAGCGCCAATCCAGCGTTTTTTAATGAAAATTGAGAAGTAGTTTATGTTTGTTCAGAGAGTAAGGTTTGGATGCAGGTTGTTTTCGTGGCATGTCACTGGGGTGCGGGTTAAGGTGGGGTTACCTATACCGTAATACCCTCCTGAAACCGTCGCCGTAAGCGTTGCTGGTGACAACAAACATGGCGTCGACAGAGAAACGACTGTTCTATACGTGTATACTTTCTTATCTTGGCAGAGAAAACATGAGGGGCATCCAAGGCTATACGTCGGTTTAACAGCGTGCAGTGCAGGGTGATTTGCTATTCCAACTCAAGTTTTCATGTTCACCAAGTCATGTTGGCTCTGTGCTTTTTAATGGGAGGTCCTGCTGTCTTTTAGAACTTGCTTGCGTCATCTTGGTGAACATGTCAACGGCATCGTCCCCTTTTGTACACACCAATGTTTTAGTATGATAAACGATACAGAATATCCAAGCCGCTGCGTTACTGTGTAATGTTTAAAAATTAGATAGTGTCACTGTCAGTCTGTTTTTTTTATTTTCTTTCGAGCGGATTGATCGCAAAAGCAAGACGCTAATTTTCGCGAAGCTTGGCGTTTTAAGCTCGCGTGGGTTTAGTCTAATCTGATTGCATATCATATTACGAGGAGTTAGTTTAGAAGTACTGTCAGGTAGCTGACACGGGAATCTTGTAGTGCATAGTTACCCGGAGCATAAATACTGGTTTCTCGGCTTGTCTAACTTTATTGACAGTTATGGCTTGGCAAGTCCTGCTGTTTCACTCTGCTTTTTAAAACGCCAAAAGCGGCATACCCGAGCCTTTGAAGTCATCTAAAACTTTTCGTTTGAAAGGCCCACCGAACGCCCGTCCTGCGTTCCGTCTTTCAAGAAGGAGCCGAATTGCGCTTTGGCCGAGTCTGTTTAGCGTCAGCTAGTGTCTCTGTCTAAATATCGCGCGATTCCCAAGTTACTGCTTGACGTTGAATGGACTTCTTTGTCAGCGTCGTAATAGGATGGGCTGCGCGCAGACTTTTTTCTTTTTTTCCCAACACTGAAAGTCTTCCCATTGGGACCTTATTTGGTCCCTACCTTGTATATACGTCAGTTGGCCGGTTGTGGCAACAGAATAGAAGCCTATATACTCCTTGTTGCGGAATCCATCCTCTTGCTCCTGCCGCTTGGGATGTCGAGGAGATAGCCCAACTAGAGGAGATAACTCCCGAACTGTAGGTGCGGAGATCAGTCCAGTTGACATCGGTGGCCTCTTCCAGGTGCCAGTTGTCAGAGAAAAATGGCTACCCGTAAGGTTAGTTCGGCGAGCAAGGAACATCCTGTCAAGTGACATTAATGGTGACCGGCTGAAGCGGCACACATTTTTAGAGTGCACGTCAGTCTTATTTATGGCAAAGATCATGGGTCAGTCTGTCAGAAGTAAAAAAAAAAACGCTTTCCAAGCGATTAGAAAACATACCTATGCACTTTTTCTTAGATGTAAAGTCAAGTCTTCAGTTGTCGACAGAGAACTGGTTTGGGAGCTGGTTGGTCACTAAAAGTACCCCCCTTTTGGAATGCTAATGTTCCGCAGCAAACAAACTCCTCCTGTTTTTAGTGCGTACCACACTCTCTACGCAAAGAGCTTCTTTTGGCCTGAATAGATGAATAGAACAAACGGTACAAACTTCTTCTTTTGCCCCCTGCAATTTGCCTAATATACGCAGCATTGCAGTTAAGGACTTGTGTTTCTATCGATTTCGCATTCAAATAGTTCTTAGCCCTCTGCAGGATTGAACATATGGGTTAGGATTGGAGATGAAAATGTTCTCTCGTTGACTCTTTTTTCACTGTTGCAGTCTTGCAGAGCCCACGACCACGAGGAAAGGCGGTTGACGGCTGAGTTAAAGTGGAAACCTCGGGAGATAAATGCCATGGATGAAATGCAAGTTTAGGGAAAAAACGTTTGGGTAGTCTGCTGTCAACGCTATATATACGTTGGCAGTTGACCACCACCGATGCGCTCCAAATACGATTTTTTAAAAAAAATTTTCGTACCCCACACAACGCTGTTTGGAAGCTCGCGAGCACATCCATGCATACTAATGGAAACGAAACTGTATAACCGAAAGTCCAAAGTACTTTATAAAAGCGAGAGAGAGAGAGGGAGAGCCAGGCGATATATATATAAATATACCTATGTTGCCATGCTGGGACCACGGGTACCCAAAGCTTTCCTTACCGGCCCTCCATCAAGTCAGATGCGGGTCAAAGATCCCCCTCTAGGGTGTGTTAGAGTAGTCTCATACATTTTCCTTTTTGACATGTGGAGACGCGGCTTTAAGCTGAGCTAAAGAAGCTGAAGAAGAGTAGCTTGTTTGGGGTGAAGAAGAACCTGCAGCAGCCCAGGCTCTGCAGCATAATCGCAACTTGAGGCGGAAGGTCTGCTGCCATCGATACTTTGATGAGTCGCGGCAGCTGTAACAGTAGTAGGTCGCACACCGACTCTTTATCGAACCACCCCCCGAGTTGTCTTATAGCCAAAAACCCGGGAGAAGGAAAGAAAGAAAGAAATGCAGGCTTGCCTTGTGGAAGAGACTAAGCCTCATCAATAGTTACCCAGCTTTTAGAAATATAAGGGTTAGAAGGGAAGAGAGTGAGCGCCCTTCCTTAATTGACGTATATCTCCTTTTATGAAACATGGTCTCCTGTCAACCGCAGTAGTTGATGAGCGACAGTTGGGGTGTGTTGGTGGGCCATTATCGGTAACACAGAGCTAGGGAAGTGCTTTGCTCCATGTCTGTGAGTTTGCGAGGTTGTTTCCCTAACTTGTGATGCGCCGATAGTGCCAAGAGGAGCCCACGCAAGTGTGTTGATAGAAGTACCTAACTATACAGTTTCCTTTTTTATACATTCATCCTCTCAAGCTTCCTATAAAAGCTTTGGATGCATGGGAAGACTTGTTTTTTTTTGCAACAAACAACAGCAATCGGATCGCCTTCTCCTCTTGAGGCAATACTTTGACTGGATTGCCCAGGTGCAGGCAATGCGGGCATGCAAAGCCACTTACGGACCATATAATAACTCAAATTATCTACCGTCGCGAGTGCATGGCCTTGTAGCACCACAGAGCCACAAATTTTCAAGTTTTTGATCATTAAAACAATGAAAGATTTGGTGGAAGTCTAATAAGGTTGGGAAGTAATACTAAGAGCGCACGGTTTGGGCAGTGTTGATGTCGATCAGCTGACAGGAGACGTTGTTGGTTCAGTCCCAAGGAGTAGTTGAATGATGTATCGACAGCACCACAACAACATCCAACTAACGTAATGGATAAATTGTCCTTTCTTTACGGGTACTCTGTAGGTGCGTTAATGATTGGCTTTGCCCGAAACGTTTGTTCAGTTTGGCAGTCATCCATAAAACGTCGAGTGACTTACGGTCTAGGGAGAGTTCACTGACGGGGCTCGTTTTATTTCGATATCCCTCCATCTAATTGGAAAGCAGGATTTATGAGCTTGTTCTCCACCCTTTACTGATCATGCTTAGCCTTTTTGATACAGGACTCTGATGGCAAAAGGGAAAATGATGGAAGAAGCCTGTCAGGACTTTCTACGTGCAAAACCCGCGTGTAGCATGTCGATGCCTTTATGTATTACAGTGGTGTCTGGTGTGTGTGAGTGAGTGAGGAGGGGTTTGGCTGGGAAACGGTTGATGGCTGCGCTGGGTTCCTGCCATCAGCATTGCCTCCATGTCTCTATGACAGCACAGCGATGGGATCTTCCCGTTAAGTTGATGGATCGTCTGTCCGTGATAAAAATTATGGAAGACAGCCGTTCCTTTTCCTGTCTTGAGTGCAGTAGTTTGTCATTTGGAGCCAACCGTCAGGCTAATGACGATCTACACTTGACACGTAGTTATTAAGCCATCTATGAAGTCATTTAACTTGAGGTCTGTACAAGTTAGAACGCACTTGGAAATTCATTTCATCCATTTTATCCATTTCAACCATTTCTTGTTTCTTAGCCACGTGCATGTCCGAGTCACCAGCTGTTTTACCAAACGCCTGACTCAGTCTTTCGAACGTTTCGCGTTACCTTAGTTCTACTTCATACGCTACGTTAGCTCCGACCTAGGACTTGACTACGCATTTCTGCCGCTTTTCTGACCGATGAAGCTAGACTGTACGGATCATCCATCTCCCAATTAAGGAGGTATGAGGCTCCCAGAGCTACTGGTATATAAGGGATCCGAGACAGGCACACCTGTCTGTTTTTTTTTTTTTTTTAAATTTGTACGTATACTATTTCATTTAAAACGTACGGCAAGAAGCCCACGGTGGCATCGTAAACTGTTATCAGTTACATCTAGTCAGACTTGGGACGTTCAGGTATGCATCTTCCCGGTGAGCGGAAAGCAGAAGTTAACCGTAACTTTTGGCTGCAGAGTTTCGAGTCTTGGTTTCTGTTCTAATCCGACTGTTTAGCTGCAGCTACCAAGTTACAAATTTACACGTATCGTTGTCTGTGTCAGCAAAACCGGTGGTGCGGCAGTAGCCCGCTCATTTCTCATCATGAAAGCTGCCATCCATCAAGCTGCCTGAAAACTCCATGGCGGCAAGATGATCATTGCGTTTGGCTCCACAGTTAGTGCAACTTTTTTCTTTTTTTACAAACAGAAATGATTCAGGTGCGGCTCGCCGTTTTAATAGACCCGGTGGAACTCTTAAAAAAAGTGGTTTCGGGTTATCCATCACCAAATTTCTACAGGTGTTTAGCTTGGTCGGATTTCACAGCCATTATAAGAGAAGCCTCTTTTACTTATTGTCCCTCTTTTTATTATTTTTTTAAATTTTTTTCTTTTCTTCTTTTTTTTTCTTCTCTAAAACTGCTGCCAGTTCATTTGGGTTACCCACAGGTCGGTTCGGTTTGAAGCGTATTCTCTTCTCATCAGTCACGGGCTTCATATCAGGTGGCTGGGTGGGCCCCCATGCCGAGTTCAGGCAAAGTTTGGAGAAGGTTTTCTTTCGGGTGATGAAAATCCAAATTCGTTTTCTCGTTTTTGAAGGAGAACGAGCGAACGCGTCTAGGTCTTCAATATGGGACACCGTGTAGTCGGCCAGCCATACAATCCTACTGTGACGTACAGTACAACACAAGTCGACGAGCGTCTATAAAGAGTTCCCAACAATGAAAGAGGAAGGTTTCGAAGCTTGTCGCTGACATGTTTCAACAAAGAAAAAGTTCTTCCCTTTGGTATTTCCATGGAACCTCGGCGTGGATGGGGCATTTATAATACCACCTCCTTGCGCCAGTCTGATTGTGCCCGTGTTATGTATGGCTACGCGGCGTTGTTATCCCTATATGAGGTTACAGTGCGAGGTGTAAAGCTTTCAGGGTTTAAGGAATAATGGAAAAGGGAAGGGATAGATGTTTTATGGTAGATTGTTGGACAACTGGCCTGGGAGTCGTGTCGAATTGCATCGGCGTTTTGGGGTACCTTTTTTATAAGAAAAAGACGAGCTTTTATCTTTATGTCGTCAATTATACTGCGAACCGGAAAACGTAAGTGCTAACATGGCTGCGTATCAAAACTTCACCGGATGGCTCCCAAAGTTATGGCGCTAATTGGCGTTCCTTTTTGTGCACTGGATGCATTAAAACCGGCTGAGATGTTTACCACCACTATAGTTCTTCCTTTCTTTTTTTATAATTACAAGGCTACGTGATACTGCAGTGCAATGGAGGAGAGTAAGAATGTTAAAGGCGGCCGCTGCGGGGATAAAGAACCACACGGGCAAACCGCCAACGCCGAATTATTATACCCGGCCTCTCCTCTTCTGCTACTTCATATGTTGAAGGAGGGATCGTGCTGACAGTCGCCGATAGTTTATTTGGCTTAGCCCCCAGCAGCAGCCCTTATTCGTAAGCTCATACGTGATGGATGTTCTAAATGTGTGGAGCCCAACAGAAGCCTCTATTTCTAACCGCCGTAATTTATTATCATTTACTATTACCATTTAAACGAATCCGTTCAGAGTTTGGCTGGTTAACAGCTAAGAGTCGACTACTTCAGATTTTTGGGATTTTTTTTCCAAGGGGGGACCACACTTCTTGTTACAGTACCAGCAAAAGTGGCTCCTACGCTATAATGAATGTTGTTCTAGCCCTGAGGGCCTGAGCCCAGCGGAGGGACATGCAAGCGGGGCGGTTTGGCAACACTCGAGTGCGCCCCCAAGCGTTGCGTTCCAGTGGCCAAGCGTCTCTAGTACGCAATTTGTCCATTTAGGTTTCAAGTTATTGAAAGTTTTATGACTTTTTATAGGTAGCACCCTTATGCGGTATTTCGATGACCGCTGTAAAGCGATTCATCCAGACTTGGTGGCTGATCCCCACAAGAATAGGCGGTGAATGGTACTTTAGCTCAGGTTCTGCAGCGTCTTCACCGGCAAAAGAGCGCCAGAAAGAGCCAAAGTTATTGTCATGGGGGCCTCTTCTTGCTGCTGTGGACAAGGGAGGTCTCTTTAGCTATGGATATGACTGTTTCGGTAGCATTAGTGTTGGGCCGAAAGAGGCGTTTTCCCTTTAGATTTATGAGTCTTTTTCCCGGTGTAGATGGGCTTCCTGGGCTATTGACATGCCACTATTAATATTGGCGGACCCCGTTCGATTGTAGCAGTGGCGCCGGTTTATGACAATGGACAATGGCGGCTTTTGCTAGTCAAAATGTCCTGGGCAGCACCACACTATAGGACGGTCTTTGAGGCCATCAGCTCAGCTTGCTTAACGACCCAGGAACATGGCCCTTGCTTTTTTTATTGTCGTTCACGTCACCTCCCTTCCCCTTTAGTGTAGAAAATTACCCATCATAGGCGAATCCGCTATGCCTAAAAAAATATTTAAAAAAAAAAGTGTCAAAAAAATAAAATTAAACAAAATGAGAAACAGGTGCCAAGTCTGATAAATGCGGTATCAGGTACGCAAGAAGAGAAGAGACAGAGGAACGTGAAAAGTCCCAACACGTCATTTGACGCTTCCCTATTTTCCTTCGTCGCTCCGTCTCCGTCACCCAATCACCTATTGACGGAGAGACGTGCTGATGATCTCCATCACCTCCATCACAACTCATACCATGGAAATGTCTGTCAATACCGATTTAAATCTTGAAGTTTTGCGTGGGGAAAGGTTCTTTAAGCCTGGTGGGGTATACTTTCCTTGAAAAAAGGGGGTCGATCTTGATAAAAGCAGCGCACATGGCTTTGAAATCCCAAAATCCAACAACGAATCTCTGTCGCCCGGGCTTGCGGATGCATAGGGGCCAATAATGAAAACTGCTAACAAGAGAGGCACACGCAAAGAATAGGCGGGTGTGACTAAACGACAAGGACAGAAGAGTTCGCAGGGAAAAGGTTGAGTTGCCAGCCAAGCCCGCTCTTTTCCCCTTCGCCAGGATAATACCTGTCAGGAGTTATAAATTATATTGTTTAGCCAGCGTGCGGATGACAGACCCAAGAGGCCACAGTCAATAGATGAGACCCAGGGAGAAAGACCCCTGCTGGGACCGCCGATATCACAAATCGATGCTGTAAATCAAGGGGAGGGGGGAGGGGGAGAAGAAACGAAGTGCAGAAACTTGGAAAGAGTTTCGGTGAATTATTTTGACAAGAAAATGGAGGGGAGACTGCGTTGGAGGGGTCAAATCCTCCAAGGATGCAAGGTAACTATTGGACTGTTTTGTTATACGGTCACACGGTACTGAACCAAGTTCCCCGTCTTTCGAGTCTTTCGACCCGTTTTTGGCTCGGAGCGGGCGTCCATGTCCCATCTAAATAGCCGTTTTATATTGATTGTTGGCACTTTCTGTCAGGTCGTTGTCCAATATGGTGTGTGTGACTCTTATTGATCTGTGTATGTAAAAGTACGTAGCTCTGCACGCGAATGTAAACACGGTTTAAGGGCATGACAGCGCGTAGGGTGTTCCGGTATAAAAGCGGGCGTCCAACTGGGTAAAAGGCTCCATAAAATCCTAGCTTTTCAACGCAGGGATACTGCAGAACCTGGCGGGTCACTTTATACATGCTTTATACCGACGTTGGAAAAGGTCATGTCTATCTACGTACTTACATTTTATGGGACTGTAAATTTGTATCGCGTATAAAGGCGACAAAGCCAGATAGATTTTTTAAGTATTCCGGCAAGAATGATCGTAGCGGGACTTGAATACTAGGAACGACACTTTATGCGTGTAGCGTGACAAGGCATGTAAGAGGTCTCATCATTCGTGCTGACGTAAGTAGCGCCAGTTGAGTTAGCGTTGCAGGGCCAATGTCGAATATAAGAAAGCTACCTCCTCCTTCCACCTAAAGAAAAGGGTGAGGAAAAGTCTCATCACACCTTGCAAATTGCGAAACGCGGAAGGTTGATACTCCCCGCCTAGTGTTTCACTATTTCTCCCTGTCATTCTTGTCGACGCCAGACTGTCGGCATCGAGTGACAGAGCTGTCTTAGGGGCGTCTTAGTATCAAAGGGCGCCGCATTGTGTGCACTACAGGTGGGCTCGTGATTTCCACGGCTTGAGCCGGACGCTGATTACTGATTACCTACCCAAACCTGCCTGGAATCTCACGTCCCGTTTTCCCTCGTCGCCGAGCCTGAGCTTTTTTCTTTTCTTGGCATTTTTTTGTGTGTGCTATCAGCGCACCACGACCTCCGCTCGCCTGTTTCCCTGCCGGTCTTCAATCCCAAATAATCACCCGTCTTAAATCGCGGAATGTTGCAGTTCAAAAGGACCTAACACTGCACTTACACTGTGTACACACAGGGGGTTCTCTCAATGGATTAAAAGCCCTAGGTGGGAAAGAACACAAGGACAATAAAAAAGGCATCTTCTCTTTGGGACATTAAAAAAAAAA
>JAGJRP010000943.1:0-25527 GCA_022832235.1 Lepidurus couesii | reverse complement strand
AAGTCTTTCGCAAAACAACAAAAACTACTAGTGCCATCTGTGAATTGTTCCTATCAATAAGCTAAGGTATACGGGAGCCTTAAAAGATACTCTTTCTCGACTTACGTTTTGCTAAAAAATCAGACGATTTGATTGGGACTCTAAACAGGGAACGAAAGGCCTGTCGTTATTCTACGTTCGCGTTCAACCAGGCGAAAACTTACAAGTGCTTCGTCTGAAGCAGAAGCTTGGAACACGACAACTTCCCACGGGTGAACTGTTAATTACTGGCTTGGAAGGAACCCTACTTGGCCAGCCAGGTCGCGGCGTAGCTAACATCAGTCCAATGCTTACCATCACCCGCTTACATAATGCCGTAGCCAGCGTTGCAGCGATGCGCAGGTAAAAAAATAAAATAAAAAATTTAAAATTTCCGAGATCGAAATGCAGGTGAGCTAGTTTATCTCTCGTGGTTACAGAATACTCAGTCTTGCGCGGGACTACAGCCTCCGCCGCAAAGCCTTTGGACAGATAATTAGTGATCAGCCTCTTCATATACGAACATTAGCCTTATTAGAGCTCAAGACTCGTGGTTGCCTAGCTTTTCTGCTTGAAATTGCCAAGTACTTCTATTCTTAACATATCCAGAGACAAAAAAAAAAAACTTGACTGAACTGGAGTTTAGTGAAATTCTCCTTTAATTTTTCTTCCCGCTCAGGCTGCTTGGCGCCCACGAGATTAATCAAGCCAAAGAGGAGGACCGAGAACTGATACGGTTCTTAACCCCCGTCTTGAAATTATACACCGGTAAATTGGCAGTACTTATGGTATCCGAGGGCTTAGAATGCTTTGGTGGCCAGGGTTACATGGAAGACACAGGAATCCCTAGCATCTTACGTGACGCCCAGGTTTGCTCGAGATTTCTCATACAACGAACCAGAGAAAGAGTCCAATTATTACTTAGCGACGTTGCCCGGTGAATAGGTGCTTCCCATATGGGAAGGTACCACCTCGGTACTATCTTTGGATGTTTTGCGGGCCTTAAGCAAGCGTCCAGAGTCATTGATTACATGGAGCCAAAGGATTGACCAGGCTATTCAAGCGCCACCGACGTCCCTGGAGGCCTCTGCCCGGCTAATTGGCCAAGCTAAAGAGAAGCTGCTGCAAGCTTTTCAAACGGATCCTGTCAACTTCGAGTACAACGCTAGGGAAATCGCCTTTAGTATCGCAGAGATAACAATAGGTAGTCCCTTAAGAACACGCGCGATTTCGTTAATTTAACTCGGGCATTACTGTCTTTAGGGGGATTGTTAGTCGAACACGCCAAGTGGCACGGAGCCACAGAATGCGACAGAATTGTAGCTCAACGGTGGGCTAACAGTCTACCACGGAACGGTGCTGAACTACTTGAACGCAAGGAAGTCGAAAACGATCGCAAGCTGTCGTTTGATGGCTATAGTGCGTCCAATCTTTTGGCCAAATATTACTAAGCTGTGGTTCTATTTTCCATAATTATCTCTTGCAAAAATTAGTACTTAACATATTTCGCAACGTAAGATTAGGGGATTACAGCTTTCAAGGTAAGAAGCTCTTACAGATGCTTTGAAAGTTTTTAAAAAAATATATACGAAAAAGAGCAAGGCTTTGAAGGAATGGATGGAAAACCTACAAGACTTCAAAAATACGAAACAAGAGAGAAGCTTTGAAGGAAGGGATGGAAAACCTACGAGAGTTCCAAACACAAGAGCAAAAAACTTCACACGTTTCAATGACTTTCAGGAGCATTTTAGGGAGGGTTGCTTGGTAAAGGATCCGTTGTATTTTTTCGTCAGTTTCCGATTAAATCAATGAATGTCGCCCCTTTACGAATCTGTATGCTATAGCATCTTCAACTCAAATAATACACCCTCTCCAAGAGATGAGTTCGGCTTCGTGTTCCGTTATTCTTCTTTTTCAATTATTTTACCAAGCCACCCAACTGTCCTCAGTCTTTATTTCAAATTAAAACGGCTTAAAATTCTCCCGTTTAAGCCTAAAATCCTTCCTTTCATAAGCTGCCTAAACGAATGGTGAACAACGAGATTTTGGTCTTTTTTACTAAACTTTGGAAATTATGTGCATTTCATAGGAATGGAGGGAACGGAGGTTAGAGGGTATGTCAACAAAAAGACCTCATTTTCTGTATCTGCATTTTAATTTTCTCTCATGGAACTCGTCCTTTTTATCCAATTCACGTTGTGTACCAACCCTCTTGAATCCTTGAATCATGGAAAGTACCGAGAATTGTATCTCTCGTTCTCATTAAGGGGAGATTAAACTCTGAGTATGGTGTTCCATGCAATCTTTCTTGTCTTTTCATTTTTTCTCCTCAAACCTTTCAATCCGTCGAGCGTAATACACACAGAGACGGCTGCTAATACGCAAGGAATAAGCTACTTTATTCTCCCTTATTTGTCAGTACGCGCAAGCGCGTACCGAGCTATTTCTTTTCAGAAATCTCACTTAAATCTCCGCCTCAGCGTCTAACCGAGTTAGACGTCCAAAGATCAACTGCAAACAAGTTACAAAGCTGCTGCCCAAAAGCCTTTCTGCTTTCCTCAAATCCTCATAAGTTCTTTTAAACTCTATAGGGCTTCTTCGATTACCTAAGCAGGTGTCCCAAACAGTCGTAAACGAAATTGATCCGGCAAACTGACGAAACATGTACTCGTGATTTAAAAGTTTCCTACTTAACGTCCAGTGCAAAAAAAAAAAGACGAACGAATAATCATGGACATCCACAATGGTTCTTGGGACAAATTTCAGTCGCCTTTACATCCCGTGTACGATACTGGCCTCGCACTTTTCATGGTTTTCACCGGTAAGCAAAATTTTCCTAACAATATGCCAATACCAAAACACAGTAGCGGCTTTTTCGTTACTCCAGTTTCACACGTTCTAGAAATAGGAAGCTCATATTCCGTATAATACGCTCCAGTTTCCCGTTTTCACCTTCTAAAAACGAAAAACTATGCGACGAAACCGGGAATCTCGACACAAACGGTTCACTCTGTTGAAAGAGTGGCAATCAGATCCTGATCCCGGTCGATTTCTTATCCATTGGTCTTTCTTTTAATAATAGCGGGTGTCGGCTTGAAAGCCTATTGTAAAACCAATTTATTTGTCAATCATAACAAGTCAACCATAGCAATCATAACAGGTATTTCTTTTTCTTATGATTGAATGCTTGCTGTCGATCGCTCTTGAATAGGATGTGTTGTTCCACAATGTCAGGAATGTCAACACACAAATAAATCTTTTATGGTTTTTATGTATAGGTTTCCTGGCCGTGACAGGGAACACACTGGCCGTTCTCGTTTTTACGGGTAAAGGGCGGGAAACGACAGTTCCAGAGTTATTCCTTCTCAACATTGCCATCTTGGATCTTATCTTAGCCTTTGCTTCTTACCCTGCCGTCACCGTATCCGCCTTCGCGCACAAATGGCTCTTTGGTAATACAGGTAACACAACACTGGTGTAATCTGACAGGTCATAGTTACGCCATAAAGGAGATGTCCTGCGAAAGCTTTTAGTAAACCTATCTCCGCTACAGGCTGCGCTATTTACGCTGCTGTTTGCTACTTCCTCGGTTTAGCCACCATAATGTCGCTAGCTACCTTGGCCGCCGTGCGCTACGTGAAAACATGTTTGCCGAATTTGGGTAAAGCACAGTAACTGATCGGAAACGAAGCTTAACCTTCTAAGTTAAGCTTCTATTTTTTCCTGTAATTTTCGTCAGGTCACCGAGTGAATGTCCGGTTCTCTAAACTCGCCTTCATAGCAATCTACACGTACTCCCTCTTCTGGGCTGCCATGCCCTTCTTGGGTTGGGGAGGCTATGCTGTAGAGCCTTTTGGAATTTCGTGTACATTGGAGTGGATCCACTTTGGTGTTTGTAAGTTGAAAGAGATTTTGACGGGCTCAGTAAGAAACTGCGGTTCCGTGAACAACATAATTACTTTATGTTGTGTGGTTTGGTTTTCTTTGTATACTAGGGGGCAAAGCCCATATAATAACCGTCTCGGTTTTTTGTGTATTCCTGCCTACATTCGTCATAGTGGCCAGTCACGTGGCTATATTGATTCGCGTGAGACAATCTGACAAAGTTATCGCTTTAGCTTTGCCCAATAGGCGTGCCAACAATGCGGAACGCCAATTGTTATACGTAAGGAATTAATGGTTATAATCCAACTAATTGGCTCCTACATTCGGAAAGTTAAAAACTGTGTATGACTTCAATTGATGTTTGCTTAGACTTCAATTGGCATTTGCGCTGGATTTCTTGTCGCCTGGTTACCTTACGCCACTATTAGTCTATTTGCGACGTTCGGAAACCATCAAGCTATTCCACTATGGGCTACTCCCATTCCAGTCATGTTAGCTAAATCTTCCATTGCTTATAACCCTTTGATTTACGTTTGCTGCAGCAAACGATATAGGTGAGAGTTACTGAAATCTTCCTTTTCTTTCTAAATAAAACCTTTATATTCACTTTGGTGGTGTTGCAGGGTAGAGTTCGTGGCAAAGTTACGTATTCTAGTCTACTGTTCATGGGGCAAATGTAACAGAACATGTCCCCGAACGGACGGCGTCAACGACGCTGTCAATGTGGAAAGGAAGAGAGATGATGGCCAAACATTTTCTCTAACTGCTCGAGCACCTCTCTTGTCGGATTTCACGACCCAAACAAACATGGAAGAGCAACAAAAAATTGCCCACATCGATACAATCAACGAACTTTCTTCGTCGGAAAATGATAACTGTGAAGTTACATACCCTTAACTGTAACATTACTATCGTTATATTGCATTAAGAGATTTATGATATCGGAAAGCAGGAGTTGGACAACAACTTGAATTGAAAATTACATAGCGTTTGTATGTTCGTTCAATACAAGTCGTGTATAAGATATTACGCTCGTGTGCGTCAGCAACTTAAAGTAGAAAGAAACGGAAGTTAACGAGTAAATAATTTACTTGGCTCAAGTTTGAAGTAAGTAAAGTACTTTCTGTACTTGAAATGAAGCACGGAAGATACTTAGTCTAGTTAATAACGTACTAAAGAAAGCAAAATCTTGGCAAGACAGCGTTAAAAATAATTATGTGTGTCATATATCGCAGAGCTTTGTAATATCTGAAAATATGTCTGATATCTGTTTAATCATTTTAAGGAGATTAGCGATTGGTCTCATCAAGAAAACATCACTAAAAATATTTAAAAGCCTTTCATGTCTACTGGCAGAAGAAAGGACCCTCGCCTTCGGAAACCCGCCAAAAGTACTGTGCCATGCACAGAAAGGCTGGCACAAGGGCAAATGTCAACGGCAATGAGAAACCATTTGAAACAACATTGAAGGGAAAACTGGAGACTACCAACATGACATACACGGTACAGCTACGAAATTTAACGGTACTAAAACCAAAATGAATTACTTACCGTCTTGAAGACGAAAATTGCGACTACTTTTAACACAGTTTCAGAGTTTCACATTCAGTTTCTGTCAAGTTTTCCACACACAACTTTATACTTGAAGAGGGAGGAGCTTAACAAATCAAGGCGGTCCCGACTTAGCAATTCGCCTTTCCTGTTTACCTAGATCGCGGTTTACACGCTAGACTTTTTTAACTCTTACATTGGGCGGGCACCAATATTTTGGGCGTTTTTCTCTGTGGACTCTGGGCGGGGCACGACCACATTGCAATCACATTTGGGAAAGGAACACGTGCTTGACTTTGAGTGGAAAAAACAGAAGTTTCAACACAGTTACAACATGTCTAAAATTTTTACGCCTACTAATCAAATCAGGCTCACTAACGTGGCCGTCGTACGCATGAAGAAAGGCGGTAAGCGATTCGAGATAGCATGTTACAAGAATAAAGTAGTTTCTTGGAGAAATAAAATGTAAGTAATAATCGGTTTAAATTATGATATTTATGTATTAGAAGTAAAATTAAAACTATTGTAATCTTTGATTCATAGAGAAACCGATTTGGATGAAGTCCTGCAAGCCAATCAGGTGTTTTTGAACGTTTCCAAAGGCCAGGTGGCCAAAAAAGAAGATTTGGTAGCTGCGTTTGGAACTGACGACACTACCGTCATTTGTAAGGAAATTCTGGCTAAAGGCGAGCTGCAAGTTTCGGAGAAAGAGCGACACGTTCACTTGGATTCAATGTTTAAAGACATTGCCACCACAGTTGCGGACAAATGCATAAACCCCGAATCCAAGAGGCCTTATCCCGTGTCGTTGATAGAGAAAGCTATGAAAGACATCCACTATTCTGTCAAACCCAACAGAAATGCCAAACAGCAAGTACGGTAGTGATCTGTACTAGTTTGAGAAAGAAATTAACAGTTGTCGTTTACAGGCATTGGAAGTAATCCCGTTACTAAAGGAGGTAATTCCAATCGATCGAGCACAAATGAGGCTCCAAATCATTGCGGAAAAGGAGGGAAAGAAATTGAAAGAAAAACTCACTAAAGTAGTCTCCAAGCTTGAAAGCGAAGAATGGGACGGAACCACATTAATCATGGTAAATAACCCAAAAAGGAAATTTCTTTCATAGAACTTTGGTTGCGGTAGGTTTGTTTGATTGATCCTGGCCAATACCGCCCTATCGACGAGTTAGTTCGAGCTGAAACAAAAGGACAAGGCCGACTTGAACTCCTCAATCTGAAAGAAGTTACAGAAGGCGAAGAAACTCTAGACTAAAGGAACTTTGTTACCACGATATAATATATGTACATGCATTTGGAAAATACATTCAATAAAAATAAAAATTTACGATAGTTCAAAACCAGTGTTGCTTGTGATTGCGTACCTTAACTTTTCTTTCAAAGTACTTCGCTTTTGATAATTCGGCAACTTCAGTAGATTGAAGCATGTTGATGAAGTCGGCAGACGGTTCACAGGGTCTCGCTTCCGAATCGTAAAGAAACCTCTTATGACACTCCCTACAAAGAGATCAATATATTCAAGACATCAAATACTACAGGAAGCATAAATATTACCAATGGTATCGCCATGGTCTTCATCATCTCCAACTTCGACACACCGGATAGAAAACGGAGGTTGCAGATGTGAAAAGCCTAGCAATGGAGGCTGCGAACAACTTGTCACGAACTGAAATGAGAAAGCAAACAATAAAGTCATAAATTGCTTGAAAACTTGCTTGTTTGGAAGGAAAACAACTCCTTTACCTTTAGAAAAAGTTTCCTTTCATCATCACTGAAGTCGTTATCCAAGACGTCCCAGAGCCAGCAAATCACACGGTGAGAATCATGAAACCCTCCGTAATACTGCGTGTTTCTTCGTAAATCCTCCAGATCAATAGGACTCTGGTCATCCCCAAGTAAACGTTGAAGCTAAAAAAAAATTTTTAATACCATCGACAGCAAACTTCCTTTGCTGAGATAATCGAATTCTTACAAAAAATTCTAATCTAAAAAGTTCTAAGCTAAAATTCTAATTCTAATCTAAAAAAATAAGTATTTATACTTTTGACAGCAAAACTTCCTTTGCTGGGATAACCGAATTCTTACTAAAAAATTCTAAGCTAAAACTCTAATTCTAAGCTGAAAAAAATGTTTTACTACTATTGACAGCAAACTTCCTTTACTAGGATAATCGAATTCTTACTTCTGGGATAGAAAACAGCGTGAGCCAGTCGGTTTGTATTAGCGCGCGGAAGCCACGGACGAAAGCTGCGGTCTGCTCTTTGATCTGCGTATGCATCCGAAAATGTGCCATCAGGTGAACGTAGGATATCCTAACGCCAAAGATATTGGTTCCAGAATGTAGTTTGACTTAGTTTTACTTGTTTTCATTGGTCACAGTAATAGCTTTGCCTCCAGGTCTCAATTCGTGTGTAGTCAATTGGCCCAGGAATTCGTCATCGATCGCGAATGTCAAAGAGAGATCGGTTATATCACCAGGATAATTTTTGACGCTAGTTAGGCTTCTATAGAGCTCGGGGTCGAGAGATGGCAATTCGTCCATAGCTGAATAGAGTGCGTTTTGGTTATGATGATGGGCTACTTGGTTAAGGAAAAACGCAGCTAAAGGAACGTTGATGGTCAAGTTCTATAAATATATCGTATCACGATGTGAGCAGTTCCCTAATATAAGTAAGGCTACCTCGTATAAAGCTTTGCCAAGCAATCTCCCAGCAAATTCGATTAACTGGAGATGACTTTCGGTAGCATGAGAAGTCGGAGACGGATACACCCTGTTATCGCTTGTAACGCGAAAGAGGTTCAGGGATGGGTCGAAAAGCTTTCTGATTGTCTCCTCCAAGAATTCTACACAATAAAAAGACAAAAAAAGCATTAAAAGCCTTACTATACCGAAAGCAAAGGTTTATACTAAAATGTACGCCCAAAAAAATTAAAAATTAACATATAGGTATACCTTTAAAAACTCCGTCTTGATCGATGCCCGCTTCATCCAATCCTTGTTCGTTTATAAATTTGACTCGAATAATGCCTTTGAACGACTGCGGGGGCAGATCAACCAGTTGTCTAAATGCGTCTTCCACTAACCGCGATCTAAGTCATTGAAATTAAAAAAATAAAATTGAAACTAAAACTAATTTCCTTTCAATGTTATTTTTCAATTCACAAACCTGCGGACGGTTATCAAAACTGACTGCGGCGAAGCACACGCGGACTCAGTTAATCCAAGAACGATTCTTTCCGAGTGGACGTATTTACGGAACAAAAGAATTCGCTCTTCTAGTGGGAATACATGAGGCATTTTTTGCAGCAAAAGCTACAAGTGTTACGAAGTGAAAGCTATGAAGTGTTGTAAATAATTTCCAATAAACAACTAAATACCTGGGCGCTCTTTTTCCCTCTTTCTAAGTCAGCCATGAATTGGCTAATCCTCAGATCTTTGATAAGCCAGTGGTTTTTATCTGTAGTAAAACGTCTTCGACAGTCTCGGCGATACAGGACCATCAGAAGAGTATGGGCGGCTGTGAACAGATTGTTCCTGGTCAATTCGTTCGCATCTAAGAAAAGAAGAAATTTCACATCCTCGAAAATAAATAAATACAAATAAAGTAAATAAATAATAAAAAAATTATTCAAATACCGATTAAACTGTTTGAAATGGCTTTAAACATGAAATTGTTTAAAAACAAGGCCATCCGAGAATACTCAAGTGGACTAAAAGGTTTTTGCTCTTCGTACATTTCAATATCGTCCAAAACCCTAAAGGAAGACTTCTAAATTAACTTATCTTAGTCAGTAAATAAGTTGAACGTACGTTATAAGATGATTTGTAGTCTCGCAAACCATTTGTAAAAGCTTACATTCCGGCGAAAGGGCCTTGGTATCCCTGACGAGCAAATCCATGTATTGCTTCAGCCCATAACAGGGTCCCAAATACGCCAAAAAATTCCACAAACGCTTCAAGAAACACTCTTGAACACTCAGGGCTATAAGGATATATAAAAGGATATATACTCGATACTTTCGAGAAAGTAAAGGAAGAGATACCTGTTAAAATATCTAATCTTAGTTGAGTCAAGGTTGTTAACGCCATTTGATACATATTGCATACCAAAGCGACTTGGGTGCATTCGTTGCTCCCCAGTTTTTTATACTTGATGGGCTCATAGGTAACTTTGGGTCCTGTTCTCTTTTTAAACAAGTTCGCAAAACTTCTCTCGTGATCGGAAGGGGGTTCTGGTACCGGACTGCTAAACCCCTCCAAGCACGTCCAAAAGCGAGTCGACAAAGGCGGTGCATATAAATACTGAAGTTGTTGTTTGACAAAGGGCATGCTTTCGTGGACATCGCAAATCGTTTTATGTTCCAGGTCACTCGACTGACAAAACCAGCCCAAAATGGGATGCCAGCGGGACAAATTAGACTTCTTGGATACGACGTAGTGTTGACAGTGCTCCAAAATGCGTGTCACAACGTGCTAAACGAGTTTGACATTATTAAATCAACACACGTTGGACAGAATGGGTACCAGCAATCGAGGATCCAGCTCTTTCGCATGAAGGAATGTTAAGTGGACAATATTAGCCAGCAAACATAATGCTAAGCTCCCTTCCAAGGTATGAAAAACGATTCTAAGATTCTGGTCGGCATCCAAAAAGCCAAGTGTCTTATCCAATAGAGAATGACTGATAAATTGTGTCATAATCTAAATAATCCGGTAGAAAAACTTAAGTCAATCATTCTAGTACTCAGCACGTTTACTTCAGGTGTTATTTCCTTCAGGTGATGAACGAGCGCAGGGACACTCATTATGTGCATCGTGAACAAAGACAAGATTTTCGAAGAACCCTCAGCGGCCCAGAGTGGTCTCGAGGCCAGCGTCACAATAGCCATTAGAGAGGAATGCTTTAAACTTGGCCTCGAACGACACAAGCCTTTCAGGAGCAATACCTTAAGAGGGCAGATGATAATAAATTAGTCTGCAGAGAAATGTGGAGAATTGCGTTTACTTTTAGCCTTGTATACATGTCGGAGTCTACCAGATGACCCATTATATTATTGCACATGTTCTGGAAGCCCGGTTTAAGGGCTTCGGGTATTTTGGGTCCATCAAGGATTGCCCAATTATTTACTGACGTATAACTGACCTAAAGAAAGCGTTATAGATAATGTTGTACTACATCAGAATTCAAGGCTCTGATTTTACAAGTGTGTGTAAGATGAGAACAAGTGACCGAGAATCGTGGGGCGACTCAGGTTTTAAATCGACCAATATTGTCAAACATAACGCCAAAGTCACTTTGATGTGGGCAATCCAACATAGAGCGTGTTCTTTATTTAACGCAACTCCCACGTAACTAGCTTTAACTGAATCGGTGCTCAGAGTTGAAACCAAGTATCTACAATCCAGAGAATTTGAGAAACCTCTCCAAACTTCAATTTCTGAATTTTTACCTGCAAAATGTTAAAAACAGTTCTCTATCGTGGACATCATTGTAAGACTTCAAAAAGCGTTTCGCTGTCAGAAACACTTGTAAAGCGGGGGGTAGTTTAGGTGCGTCATTACCATTAGAACCATTATCCTGTGTACAGTCAAACGTCCATGCCGAAATGTGTGACTGAAGCTCTATCCTGGTATTTGGAAAATAAAGTTAAAGAATTTAGACTTGATCACATAACATTTATGATTTAATTTACCTTGTTTGTTCCCAGGTTCTTTTACGGACCAGAAAACCCCTTACGAACGCCTGTATCTTGATCGTGGCAATGTGTCGTTGGTGATCTGTAGCTCTATTTTCTCGAGCTTGTTTTGCTTGCTCCAAAAAATCTTCGCGTTTTTTGGTATTTGAACTTACTTGGCTAAACATTTTCCCACGAAATCGCCCAACAACAACAAACAAACAGTTCCCTAGCGGATTAATCGCAAATTCCCTATCTCCGCCTTTTCTTCCCCAATTCCCGGTAAGCCCCGTGTATAGAAAGTTTCGGACAATAATCTAAAGGCGCAGTCGCAAAGTGAAGCTTGTAAACTGCGAGCTTCTCTTATTATTTTGTTTTTATTAATTCCGGTTCAAAATCTAGTTTTACGACATTTTTTTCTAAACCCTTGTTTAGCTGTGACAACAGCTTAATTGTCAATAAATAAAAAAATTTAGTCGTTTTGCTCTGTCGTTCTGCATTACTTATATTATTGGTAATCTATTTTTCTATTTTATACTAATCGTAAGAAATAAAGAATACATGTTATTTAAGGTAACTTTTCGTTCATTCAAACAATGTAAGATTGTTTACATTTGCATTCTTTACTTTACAGTCACGAGTCAGAATTGGAAGAAGTATCGAATTTCAGTGCTCAGCGGAGCGGAGATAAACCAACGCAAGTTAGGGGCTGACGAAATTTATATCTCCAAATGATTCCTCAGAACATGCATCAGCAGTCAAACAGACAGCAACCGTACGGTAATCTGTCCCTTTCAACTTGGTTGCAATCTTCCGCACCAGCCAGCAATCTGCAAGACGGTATTGCAAATCTTGAATCCCGAGATATTTTTGAGCCTCAGTCAGACGGAAGCATTGTATTGGATCTAGAGGGGGCAGTACCTTCGACGTCCCAGCTTCCCGGCCTCAGAGTGCGCGGCGAATATGTTTCGCCAGATCCGAACGGTAGTGGCAGTACCGCTAATTCTAACGATCCTTCAGAAGACAACAGCAACAATTCTTCTTTTAGCGTACATGTCAATGGCCAAAACGTATTGCTTCAGAGTCCGGAATTACAGGCTGTTTGGACCGTTTTGAAAAGGAATATTGTATTTTTGCTTGTCCTGCTTGCAAAAATCATATTTGATCATGGCGCAGGTAAAGCTCGTAAAATAATTTGAAATAAATGTTAATCTGTATTGCTTTTAGGTGCCTTAATTTTACTAGGAGTTGTTGCTGCTTTCGTACATTGCAATTCTCGTCTGGAAAAGGAGGTTAGCAAGCAAACGAAACGAAATCTGAGTTCCGTAATTGCCTTGCATGTCAACCTGATCACATGTCTAATCTTCATCTTATGGGTTTGCGAAAAAGATCAAGTTTTGAAAAGGTATTTTTTCGATTCTTTTGTCGAACGAACTTAAATTACTTATTTTTTCCGACTTTTAGCGTACTATTGTTGCCCATGACGGAATCACTGCTTTCCCTGCCCACACTGATGTGGCATGTGTGCATGACAGACTATTTGCTAAAATTTTTAGCCATTTACGCTAAAGCCTGTGTCGTTGCATTGCCCTTCGATTTGGCACCTGTTTCACAGAGAGGAAAATATTTCTTATTTATTGAGCAATGTTCCCAGCTACACCGTGCGGTAGCTACGATACAACCTTGGTTGACGTTCCTCTTTGCAGCCGAGAGCGGATTTATAGGAAGTACCATGGTCTTTTGCTATCTGGGCGGCAAGTGTCAACAAATTTGGCATCGACTCTGCGATTGGCGTAAGGCGTTTTCAAAGTTATTGGAAAGAAGAGTAAGTATCTCTCGTCAGTGTTTGCTGTCTACTAACTGCTGATTTTCAGGCGTTTGGGACCACACCTTCCGCAGAGCAGTTAGAAGCTTCTGGGCCACAGTGCCCCATCTGCCAAGAAGACTATGTGACTCCTTCCTGTCTTTCATGCAAACATATTTTCTGCCAAGACTGTCTCTCGGCATGGCTGGACTCGCATAAAACGTGTCCAATGTGCAGAGCTGAGGTTGCAGACGATCCTATTTGGAGAGATGGCACGACTGATTATTTGCTGCAGTTATTTTGACACTAAAATATATCCATATCTTGCTTGAAATTCAGTTGATGTAACAAGGTTCTTTGTGATATAACAATCTTATAACGGAGTATAATACAAGAAAAGTTTTCGATATGTTGACTTGCGCGCAAGTTTAAATGTGGCGCTGAACTGGGTGATTAGACACGCCCATTGAGCTACTTCCTCTACCGAAATACCTCCTTGTACAATCATGGCGTCTGTTCGTGTTTTGAAGAGGTCTTCAACCTATTTATCTTCGATAACAGCTAATTTTCGGTACATTTTCCTTTGGCTTTTAAAAATACGATGTAGCGTAGTACTAGTGAGTTTTTGTATCGTTATTAGGTGTATTTCTACTACACCAAATCGGGCCGACAAGGAGGATGGGTGGTTGAGCAAACTTTTGGTTCGTCGTATTGAACCGACGAAGGAATCGCATTCTCAACTACTTTCCGATAAGGAAATGGTTTATGAAGTCCAAACGCACAATGTCAATCCGGCATCTGTAGATGCATATATGAAAAATGCGTAAAAATGATACATTTGTAGGCTTATGGGGTATTGAACTCGTATTTTTCAGTCAGAATATCGTTGACCTGGTGAAATCCAAACCCGAGTTAAATATAGAGCTAGTTGCTGCCTGGTCAGTACTTGTGGGCGATCAAGATCAAACGATTAACTTAATTCGCCATATCGGAGGCTATGCTGGATTAGATAAAACGAGAAAATTCACGCAAACTGACCCAGTAAGTATATTTGAAAATTAAGCCAGTGAACCTATATACTGTAGAGTCAGCCGTATATGCTAATCTGCTTGCTTTTCTCTTGTTATCTCGAAGGACTACGTAAAGTTGGTGAAGGAACGTGGGTCCCTAATCCGTTCGCGTCACTCCCAGTACATGCTTTCTTTCAGTTTCTGGCCTGCAATCACTCCCAGGAAGGGAGAAAATATCTACGAATTGCGTAGCTACATCCTTAAGCCCGGTACTATGATTGAATGGGGTAATAATTGGGCCCGAGCCATCAATTATCGACAAGATCACCAGGAACCTTTCTCCGGACTTTTCTCTCAAGTTGGTAGATTGTATAATGTTCATCACATTTGGAGTAAGTCATTATAAATCTCTTTTTACGAAGTTATGTTTTTAATTCTTTGATTTTTCTAGCATACAAAGATCTTCAGCAACGGAAAGAGGCTCGAGAGAATGCTTGGCGCAAACCTGGTTGGGATGAGTGCGTTGCATATACAGTGCCATTAATCCGGGAGATGGAAACTCGACTTCTTACGCCTTTATCCTTCTCGCCTACCCAATAAAATTAAGCTATTGCGAAAGTCCTGATCTGTACGCTACAGCTACAGTAAATGCTGTGAAGTTGGGTTTAGTGCATAGCCAAAGCCTGACGTGGCAGATTCCCAGTCTATTAATTGCTCTTATCTCCTTCCTTGTTTTTCTGGTGTTCCGCGATCTTATTAGTCTTTATCTTAGGATGGTGATGTGATATAGAATACAATATAATAGACGGATGCAACCCGTGTTGAACTTGGTAGATTGTAAAGGATACTTTTTATTCTAAATTTAACATTCCCGCTGCAGGAACAATCCGTAGTCGTATAATACGGGCCGTTGTTTTAGTAACCCTTCACCATAGCTCGCTTGTGCCTCGTTTGTTAGGTCACGATGTGCCTGTGCGAATAACTTAAGTTAAGCAGATTCACTAACAGCTTTCACTTTGTTGCTTGATTGTGCTGTTAATTTAGCCTTGTTTAACGCACATGCACACTTCAACACGTTCTATGGAAAAGAATGGCAAACGGGTGTCATGTAAACCGGTGTTGAAAAATCGTGTCACTTTACAAGTTTTAACGATTCTCATCAACGAAAGTTGATGAAAATCATTAATCTAATCTAAGCTAACCTAACGCAACTTAACCGAACCGAACTTAACCTAATTAATTTCCAATCCAACCGCCAATTTTTAACTCGAATTTCCAAGTTAGGTTCTCCGGTAAAACCACTAGCGCGATACATGACAGGTGTTTGTCATAGATTGTGGAGAACGTGTAGTAGCAATGACACCTTGGCGTCCTTTTTAACCACCGGATTTTTAACCGGAGAGCCTGTTGGCAAACTTGTCCCTCACTCACTTCAAGAACGTTTCCACTCTCCACCGCTATCTCTCCTAGCGGACTCCCGTGGAATTACGTGGCGGTGCGATCTTCACGCGACTACAATCATGGCGTTGTGTTGTGCACGTAAGTAACCGGTATTTGTCTTAAAATTAAACAATTTTAAAAGCTATTATTACAAAAAACTACAAATCTTTGAAATTCCTTCGTTTTGTTAGTCATTTTGTTAACGAAATTGTGCATCTAGTTTCCAATGAAGTCCCCGAACACCCTGTTGTATCGCCAGCGTCTGGGGCAGTGTTTGAAAAACGCCTGATTGAGAAGTATATAGCAGACAATGGAGTGGACCCTATTAATGGCAAAGAACTTACCGTCGAGCAGTTGGTGGAAATTAAAGGTAAACTAAATTATTTAATTTGCTATTTAACTTAACTTTTGTTTTGTTTGACAGCACCCGCTATTGTAAAGCCTAAAGTTCCATCAGCTACGAGCATTCCTGCAATCCTTAAATCTCTGCAGGATGAATGGGATGCTGTTATGTTGCAAAGTTTTACAACTAGACAACAGCTACAGATTGCTAGACAAGAACTCAGGTACTATATTTTATAGTATTTTTTTGCTTAGTTTGACCATTTCTTGTTTTCAGTCATGCCTTGTATCAACATGATGCAGCTTGCCGTGTTATTGCGCGTCTTCACAAAGAAGTGACCGCTGCCCGTGAAGCATTAGCAACGTTGAAGCCTCAAGCCAACATTGCAGTAGTAAATCCGCTACCTCCACAAGCAGCAACCACTGCAGAAGTGGGTGGTGTAGCTGCTCAGCCATTAGAAGCGGCTGGCATGACTCCGGAGATTATTGCCAAATTGCAAGACAAAGCTACTGTGCTAACCCAAGAGCGCAAACGTCGTGGCAAGAACGTTCCTGAAAACCTGGCAAGCCTTGACAACATTAAATCGTTCAAGACATTGGCGTCTCATCCAGTCAGTACATTCTTTTGCCTTTTTCTCAATTGACCGATTTCTGTTTCTTCCAGGGTTTGCATAGTGCCAGCGTGCCAGGCATATTGTCAATGGACGTACAGAGCGGGGATACCAGTAAGATAGTTACTGGAGGAAACGATCGCCAAGCTACTGTTTTCAACAAGGACACCGAGCAAGTTATCGCTGTTCTCAAAGGGCATTCCAAGAAAGTCACCAAAGTTATTTACCATCCGACTGAAGATTTGGTAATAACGGCATCTCCTGATGCTACTGTGAGAACTTGGCATGTGCCTACTTCGCAGTGTATGCAGGTATTAGCAACCGATAGTATTCATTCTGCAATCACAAACTGAATTTGGCATTTAGTTGATGCGTGCTCACGATGGGCCTGTAACTGGACTGTCCCTACACGCTACGGGGGATTACGTTTTATCAACTTCAACGGATACGCACTGGACTTTCTCTGATATTAGAGTTGGACATGTGCTCGCCAAGGTAAGTTTCTTAACCTACTTTAGTTGCAAAACTTAGTAAGTTCTCTTAGGTTGCTGATCCGAACGGTGTATCGCTAACTACTGCACAGTTTCACCCCGATGGTCTTATTTTTGGCACTGGCACTGCGGATTCCCAGATCAAGATTTGGGATCTGAAAGAGCAAACTAATGTGGCCAACTTTCCAGGTAATTATTGTTTGTCTCAAAACTGAAAAATAGCATCTAATTTGTTTCGTTTTTAATCTTTAAAGGCCATACTGGTTCGGTATCTGCTATTGCTTTTTCGGAGAACGGGTATTACTTGGCTACAGCAGCGGAAGATTCTTGTGTGAAACTCTGGGATTTGCGTAAATTGAAAAATTTCAAGACGTTGCAATTGGATGAAGGTTATGAAGTGAAGGACCTTTCGTTTGATCAAAGTGGATCGTATTTGGCCGTAGCGGGCACAGACATTAAGTAATAACATAATTCAATAATTATGCTTGTCTATAACTATATTTTCTCTCGCCAATCAAGGGTGTTCTTGTGCAAGCAATGGCAAGAGTTGAAAGTGTTCAATGACCATACCGCCTTGGCTACTGGAGTTCGTTTTGGTAGTGACGCGCAGTATGTTTGTTCCGTAAGCATGGACCGTACTTTGAAGGTATATGGACTCTAGTAAAAGGGGTAAAAGAGAAGGGTACTTTTCTCTATATCTTCCCTTCATCGCCCGCTTTTGCTTTTATCCTGTTTGTTTAATTAAGAAGAAATACAACCGTCGGAGTCCAAATCGATTGAATTTTTTTATTACTAATGGCGTTTTCCTTTGGGAACCCTGGTGCAATACTTTTTGCCCTGAATGCCACAAATTCACTGTTGCAACAGTGAATTTGTGGCATTCAGGGCAAAAAGTGTTGCACCAGGGCTCCCAAAGGAAAACGCCATAAGTCAAGTGAAAGTAAGGGTCGTTTTGTTTGAACGCTGAGGGCCTTTGTCAAGGCTACGCGATTGCGCCAATGACGCATGCATGCTAGAGGGCACTAGCGTCGCCCAGCATTTCTCCCATATTCATTACTCTTTTCGCCGCCATATTGAACGCCAAAGAATCCGTGTCGGCGTCTTGTGGGTTGCGGCCGAATATTTTGCTAGTTTCCAGTGCTCTTTGATATTCATACAGATCCAAAAATGGGAGATAACAGTAAGTAAAACAACCTCTCTTAATTGTTGTGAAGTTTCGTCTGTGCATTCCTGTCCTTTACTTAATTAAAAATGAAGAAAGAATTTTGGTTTTCCCTTGCAACCAAGCCAGTTTGGCCGCGTGTTGCGTGGGTATGGCAATTTAACCAACTTTGGTTTTGGACTTTTTGGGTTAGTTTAGACAAAGAAAGCCGAATTAGATTAGAAAAAATTGTTCTAAAGCGTGTTATACAGTGAAGTCTTTAATTGTTAATTATGTTCGTAGTGTATGGTTACTCTGGGAGTACCGGAGGCGGAGGGGGAGGTTATGGAAGCTACCAGGGACAAGGCTATGCTGGCCAAAGTGCTGGCGGAGCAGCAGGCGCAGCATCAGGGGGCTATGGAAGTGCTTCGGCTGGAGCAAATAGCTGGGATCAGAGTTCGTATAGTTATGGCTCTGGTGGAGGAGACGCTTCTGCATACCCGTCTGCTCCTGGATCTGCACCCTATGCTTCGGGAACAAGCGGAGCCGCTTATGGCGCCTATGACCAAAGCTCATCCGGTTACGGTAGTTCGGGTGCTCCAGCTGCCAGTTCATACGGAAGTCAAAGTGGATCGTATGGCAGCTCAAACCCTGCATCATCCGGCAGTTCCTATGGTGGTCAGGGAGGGTCTTACGGAAGTCAAGGTTACGAAAGCAATTCGCGAGGCGGCGGTTCTTATTCAGGTTAGCATAACCTTGCCACTTTCATGAAACTCAGGGTCGCCTAACGTATTTATCTTTAGACATGGGATACGGCGGTCAGAGCGGAGGAAGAGGAGGCGGTGGCGGAAGCTACGGGTAAACAAAAGCTTTATTATATAAAGTTGTACAGTTCAACGGTTTTTTTTTTGGCTATGGTTCTTTTTGAGAACCATGTAAGCAAAAGTTTGTTGTGCGAGGTACTCATAAGCTCGTAAGAGCGAGTAAGAATTTGAGAGCGTCTACGTTTTGGTCCTATTTTGGCCTGTTAGAGTTGTAAACTCACGGGCTTTAGTATGCGTTTAAGTATGCGCAGTTGAACTAAGCAAACGGTGATGGTCACAAAGCTAAAGAGTTTTGTGTTAGAAGTACAGTAAGTATGACAACCAAGAAGGTATTATGTTTCCATAAAAAAAATCACAAATTAGATATTGTGGTTATGCTGTTGAACTTATTTTGTAGAGATTGTCACGTATCTGTATGATCTGGTTGAAATGTTGGTGTCAATGACAAATTATTTCCGTTGCAGTTCTAGCGGGGGTGACAGGGGCGGTTCTTACGCCAAAGGTACAGTAAAAGTCCGTCATGGGACAGGTTTGCACAAAATCTTACCATGTGTTTCTATTTCTATATTACATTTGTATGTGGTTGAGAAGCTGCGCAAGTGTCTGTAGTATAATTTTAGTGGGGTGGGATGGAAAAACAAAGGTTCCTGGTTTTAAAAACAACGGTTTTAACGATCCAAATGTGTACCAAGGTTTTCGCTCACACAGTCGTCCGTGTTAAGAGTTGTTTGAGATATGCTAGGGGTTTGGTATTTTTGCAAAATCAAGTCGTCTCGAGTACCGCGTTTGTAACACGAGAGTGTTTTTATGGTTGAAAGCGAGCTAACTAAGATGTATTCGGTTAAATTGCCTGCAATCTGAAAAGTTGAATGACTCGCTTGAGTTGGTAAAGCGAACAAGCGTTTAGAACGTAAACGCATAGTTGGTTAGTTACGGAGTATTGGGTTGAATTAAGTGAATGTGCTGGTGGAGAGAATCACGAAGAACCTACTACGCATTATTGATTTGCGGTAAACAAAGGTTATTGAGTTCTGTTGTTATGTCAATGGGGGAAGATCTAGCTGTTAACCACGAGTTAACGTTGTTCGTGTTTTGAAAACGAGTTGCGTTGTTATGTAAAGAGCGTTACGGAGTTCGAAATTTCGGTACAGTTTTGCGAAATATCTAGTAGAGAACAAAGGTTACGGTCTCGGTGTAAAAATGGTGGAATTTTGGGTAGAGTGTAACAAACGAGTATTCTCAGTGCACATAATGCAAACACCTGAAGGGGTTATTTTTAAGAAAAAAAAACACTTGCCACGTTTCAATGCCGGTCATAGAAAAAGCATCTTTCAGTTTCTGTTCATCTTTGCATTACGTTTGGATACTGTGTAACATACGTTATTATCAGGAGGAAGTTATGGCTCGGGCGGCCAAAGCGGTTATGGATCTGGAGGTGGGAGCGGATATGGAGGTGGACGGTCTGACGACTTGATCACCATGACAGACAGTGTTTTTGTATCCGGTCTACCAACAAGCGTCACAGAGGAAGAATTAGCCAGCTTTTTTGGTGCCATTGGTGTTATCAAAGTAAACATTAACAAGCGTTCTCGGCCTCAATATCTCATGATGGACTACTTTCTTAGATCGATCGTAAAACGAACAAGCCAAAGATCTGGATGTTCAAAGATAAACAAACAGGAGCACCCAAAGGAGAAGTAACTATTACGTACGACGATGACAGCGCTGCCAAAGCTGCCATTGAGTGGTTCAACGGCCGCCCCTTCAACAATGGCAACTGCATTAAAGTATCCATGGCCACCCGGAAAGCTCCTGTCGGAGGCGTTTTCGGTCGCGGAGGTGGACGTGGTGGAGGTGGCGGTGGCTTTGGGGCGCCACGAGGCAGTGGACCTCCACGGGGTGCACCTCGAGGGGGAGGCGGCCATATGGGCGGGGGTGGTGCTCCTGGAGGTGGAATGGGCGGCGGTGGGGGTGGTGGCGGCCCACCATCAGGAAGTGGTAAGTTGACATTTTTGAGTTTATGACTTGCCTGCTCAAAGACCATTGGAGACTTTTTTGGTTCACTTCTTTTTTGCGTTAACGCTTCGTAGTCAAAGGTAACGTTAAGTTTTTACGTTCGGTTCTTTGAGTTGCGCAATAGCATTTAGTTGTGTACAAGGCTGCAAGAAAATAGGGCATTTTAGCCTAGAATTTTCTGATGCTCTGTGCAATTTTGTGTGGCCAATACTTACGACAGAGCGGCAAGGTGATTGGGTGTGTGCTGATCCTGGCTGCGGAAACAACAATTTCGCCTGGCGTACGGAGTGTAATCGATGCAAAGCACCGAAACCTGCCGGAGCAGGGGGTGGAGCTCCCAGTTCTGATAGAGGAGGTTTTGGCGGCAGAGGGCGGGGTGATCGAGGCGGCCGTGGTGGGCGCGGATTTGACCGTGGAGGTGGTGGCGGTGGCTTCCGCGGCGGCAGAGGTGGTGGACCCATGATGAAGTAAGTTATATTATTTTAATCAAGATTAGTTTATTAATGCGTTTTATTTATAGTGATCGTGGTGGTAGAGATCGCTCGAGACCTTACTAGACGCCATTTTGTGTATGTCTGGACCTGTTTTTTATGCCGAACTGGAAGCTTAGCAAGTTTCCGTAACATAATGTTTCGTGTATTCGCAACCTCCAATAAATAAGTGACATGATTGAGATAAAATAGTGTCCATTGTCACTCTCTAACTAAACAAACTTAACAAACTACTTAAGAAATTCGGACTTTGAGTGGATTCTGGTTTCTGAGCTTGTTGGGGACGACCTAGGTATGGATTAGGTTGGTAATAAGATTGGTCAGGAGATGGACGGGACGCATAAACGGGGTTTACTGAGGAGTATTGGGGTATTCCAGGGCGTGCATAATTTGGTGGATATTGATTAGCAGGATAGACAGGAGCTGCAACTTGCTGTTGACCCATTGGCCACGAATATGTAGGAGGTGCTTGCAGAGGACGACTCACTAACGGGATAGTTTGAGCTAGCGGTGTTATTGGCGTAGATGGTGTAGTTTCAGGGGCTGCGTTAAGTGGACCCATTTCGGGCCTAAGTACAGCAGGCTGTATGTTTGATGAGCTGGCGACAGGAGAAAATCCAGTCTCCAAGGAAGGAGCGGGGTTGCTGGAGCTCGGTACTTTGAGAAATGGAAGATCAACAGGCTGGAAGCCGGCAGCATTTCCGATGTTTTGCTCTGCAGAATGACAACAGCTAATCAAACCCAGCGGACAATTTCCTCTTCGTTGAGCATATTTTGGGCAGTCGTTGGGAAAAATACATTTGCAGGTTTCATGAGGAATCGGTTTTGGAGTTGTTATCAGTTGTGTTGCAGGAGGTGATAACGTTGAGGGTAGAGCATGCCAAGATGGAGTCGTAGTTGTCACACCGGGTGAATTGGAGCAGCAGCGAACTTCACCGTGTTTACAAGGGACAGCGAAACTAAAATCCATTTCTTCTATGGTGCAAGTATCAACAGGAACGCAGCTGCAGCCATCTTTTATGGGACGATCAGTGGAAACTTTGGCGGAGTTTTCCGTTGTCAAAGTACTGGCCGGTCTGATAACGACTTTGGCGGGGTTCAGCTGCTGGCCGTAAGTTTGGTAAAACTGAGCAGCTGCCGGTTGAGGTGGCAATTCTACGGTAGGGTTAGGTGGATGCGTTACTCTGTTGTTGGAATGAGGCAATCCGTTCGTGTTTCCTTGGCCGTAAAAGTTGATCGCACTATACCCTCTGTCTTGGGCGAAAATTCCCCATACTGCAGTAGAGACTAGGAACAATACTTGCAGTAGCTTCATTTCGATAAGCTGGCAGAACTCAAACTGAACAGAAATCAGAAGCGCTTGCTTTTCTTTTGAGATTATTATAGAGGTCAGCAGGTAAAGTTCATCGAAGGTCAAGTTCCGCTACGTATAAGTACCGTTGGTTCGTGACCCGGAGCTGACAGGTCGCACGTCTTCTCTTGACCTTGTAACGGGAAAGAAAATTCCTCAGAAATATATGGTCTACATATTGGAGGGAATGACGACTAAATTCTGACTAATCAAGGAACGAAATAGGTCGAATATAATGTGTAACGATGGCTTCGAGAAAATTTCGTTTGTAATACGTGTGAACGTTGGTTGTATTACGAAAATTACTATATACCCAGACCTCGATTGTGTTAATGAATGTAGGTTTCCTATAACGCATTGAAATTTTGGTTAAAACTGAAGCGTCTTGAAAACTTTCACATCTTCAAACCTATAAGCCCATCACATCACTGGATCTTAATGAATATAATTATCCAAAGAACGAAAGAAAATTCCAACTGGAGAAAACTATAGCTTCTAATTAGACCCAAAAGACACAATTCTTAGCTCACATCCAGGATACTGTGTCAGATCGGATTTCCGACTTCTCTTCTCTTTTATGCAGACCATTTGCTTTTGACCGATCATTCCCTTTTCTCTATTGTTTAGCGCATTGAGCAAATTCCAGACCAAACAGCATGTACTGTATATAGAAACGTTCTCTCCTGCTTGTGGGCCTTGGCTATTGAGTCGCATACGCGTTCTCTGGTTAGCTATTAGTCGCATACACATTACGTTTCGACAAACATTACCTTTATTGTGATTTATTGAAAAAAATAATAGAAGAATAGATTTAATAAATTATACGGGATTTTTCCGTTGTGCCGAAAACGAACAGTTTCCTAGCACCTACAACCTTGATTCAAGTAAAAATACGTTACTGTTACGCGAATACAAAATTGGACACCAGATCAACAAATAAAACTACAGAAAATGTGAGATATTACCTAACCAGTAAACCATCACATGAAGAAAATTGCACGCACAGAAAAATAATGTTTGCAGCTATCACGCCACGTCAGCCTAAGCTACCAAAACCCGTCCTCCGGCTATGTTGAACCGCATGGACAATTGGACATGGACGGTTTAGGACCTCGGTTTAGGACTTGGAATACTGGATGACATTACGATGGTTTCTTATGAACAAACGAAATTTGTTACAGCAATAGGGTATCCTATTTATATTACTTTTTTTTAGCAGATTACTAGGTTAACAACAAAATTTAAATATTTTCAGCCGTTAAATCAAAGCTCCTCCCACAATTGGCGTGTCAATAGCTTATAGTTCGAACCGCACGCACCGATACTATTGGCGTTTTCCTTTGGGAGCCCTAGTGCTGAACTTTCATCCACTGAGTGCACTTTGCGTTTTTCTTTGGGAAGCGAGAGCAAGTTCAGTGACACTGGGCAAATTCCTTTGGGAAGGTGCGCACTGGAAAGTGCGGCCAAGGGCAGCTTTTGCAGCTCTGACTTTTTCGGCAGTGCTACAGTTTGAGAGCGGTAGGTTTGGCGCCAAATATGAACCCAACACAAAAACAAAAGTTACTTTTTCTTCTTTTAGAGGAAATGTCGTCCTCAAGTTCTAGTAGTGACAGTGACAGTGATGAAATGGCTTTTTTACTTGCGGATTATCAAATTCCCAGGCCCAAAATAAGGAACTACGGGTCCATAATACGTTTGTACTCGGACGAAGAGGTAACCTAGCTACCTTGTGATTATTCGTTTATAATATCCAGTTCTCTATTCGTTTTTAGTTCAGGAAGAACTTCCGAATGTCTCGGCGGGTATGCGACCAACTTATCACGTTATTCCATAATTCTGATTTCTACCCGAAAAGTTGTACGCGTGGGGGTATTCCTCCTAACTCAGCCGACAATTACATCTTGTCATTCCTATGGTACTTCATGTGTCTTTAGATAAATTATAACAATCAGTTTATAGGTTTGCAGGTAATAAAGCGTGTCTGCGGGACACTGCTGGTCGTTTCGGGATTGGCGAGACATCACTGTTTCGCCAAATAAACAAAGTAATGGAGTTTTTGCTGGAAATCGCGCCACTGTACATATCTTTCCCCAGTACTGTGGAGGCAAAGCGAAAACTAGCCGATGAATTTTATAGGGTAAGTACTGCCATTTAGCGCTTTAAGAGTCAGTTTAGGCTATTTATTAGGCTGCTGGATTCCCTGGGGTGCTCGGGTGCATAGACGGAAGCAACATATCCGTCAGAACACCAGCACATAAAATACGGTCTACCTACGTGAATCGCCACGACCAGGTATCCGTAACAATGCAAGGCATCTGTGACGCGAATGAAGCATTCATCGACGTCTTTACGGGAACACCCAGCAAAATCCATGATGCCCGCATCTACAAGATGTCTTTCATCTCTAAGGACTTGCCTGTTATCTGCAACGGCGATTACCATCTACTTGGTAAGCTTTCAAATCATTAACTAAAAGAGTAAAACGTTCTAGTTTAGGAGATTCAGCATACCCACTGTCCGAATGGCTAATGACGCCACACATGGATTTCAGAAACTTAACCCCTCAAAAACTCCATTTCAACCGCAAGCTAAGCTCAACGAGGGTGCTAATTGAGAATGCCTTTGGTATTCTCAAACAACGGTTCCGGCAACTTCAGCGTCTGGAATTCCACAGTGTGGATAAGATAACTAAATTTATTATTTCTTGTTGTGTTCTTCATAATTTGTGTATTCGGAACAACGACATTGAGTTCGATTCTGTCCCCGAAGAAAACAACCCTGCCGGAGAAGATTGCCCTCAAGCAAGCGGGCGAGAAGCCGAAACGCGACTCCGCGGAGAAGCAAAGCGGGAGCGCCTA
>JAGJRP010000942.1:0-25534 GCA_022832235.1 Lepidurus couesii | reverse complement strand
CTTGCCTAAAGGCTCCCAGACGCGGATCTCGGCCCGGCAGGACGGCAATCGCGTGATGGCGCGAAGAAAACGTCGTTTTTTGTGATTCAGCTTGTAAATTAACCAAAGCACATATAGACTTGTTTGAGCATTCAAAAGAAAGGTCACGGTACGGTCCCTATGAGATCTGGGATCGATTTTGAATGCGCTCACAGGTAAAGTCNGTTATAAGGATAGGAAAATTTGAAATTTGGCGGAAAGGGGCGGAGCTTAAACCGCTAAATAATTAATTACTCGGTTAATATTCATAATTGACATGGGGGTTCTTCAGCCAGAACACTTATTTTGGTCTCCTCTATAACATATTTTTTTATTTTTTTGCACTTGACTCCCCCTTTAAAGAAAGAAAAGCATCTACTTGTCAGTGTTGATAAATGTAAAAACCTCAGTTTAGACAGCAAAATAGGCCTCTTAAGAATATACATTTTCGTGATTACGAATTAGGCCTAGTACGTCCCATACCGTTTAGCCACAGTATATATCTCGCCGGGAGGTGCCATTGAAGGTGAAAATGGGGTCAGACCTAAATGTCAGGATGTAATGAAAAGGGCAGTCGAGTAGTAGTACGGTATGGCAAAGAGGAGGAGGAGGAAGAAAATAACTTTCCTTGTCCCACTTAACGATCTAGTGAGGCTAGCCTTCCTTAGCAGTAATATATGAGGTCGAGGGAAGGGAGAAAGTTTCAGGACGAAATCATTTACGCGTTTTCCCCGGCCGGGGATAACAAGGAAAAAGGCCCACGCAAATAGATCCGTTTTCACTTTTTTTGCCTAGTCCGTGGTTTCCCCTTGTGAAATCATTCAAAACAGGGCCAGATTCCTTCGCGCTGAATTCAACACTGTGTAGACGCAACGAGCAGCTTGGCGAAAGATTTCTCTTTGTGGTTGCTACACTTATTGTCACTCTTGCATGTGCGCATGAGAAAGTTTACATTGGCACCTTTGAACCCTTCAAGACACTATTCTGACAGAATACACAGGTGAAAAATAAGAAGAGGGGAAAAACAATGCAATGGAGCCGGACCCGGACTGAATTTTAGCAGATTTGGATGTAATCCTGGAGTGGTGGTGGGTGCATGGCAGTGGTCCAGCGGTAGAGTTTGTGTTTTAGATGACGGCATGGAGGATGAGGTATTGCGTAGCGGTTTTTTTTATCAGCTTCATAGGTTTCGTGGTCTGCTGTGCGGCAGGATAAAGGGCATATAGGTGTAGCTTTCTCCTCCTCCAGGAAGTCCAGTGTATCAAAGTTGCAGCTTTTGCCAAGCTGGAATGGTAGAACTGAATGTAAAAGCCTAAGCGCTTTCTCTACAAGTCCCTTTGTATTGTCGCATTTGGTAACAGACTAAACATCCTAAAGTTTCGGGCGCTATTTAATACCACCTCCACAATTTCAATTCCTAAACAGGATCCTTTTCTTGTTTATTTAATACTCCATACAGTTCCATTCTAGAGCATCTCAATACGGCATGGAGTTAGTGTCGCGTCGCATGGCCTATTGTTCGTTTTATACAAGAAAGCTTTCTATTTCACTAAGAATCAGGTGACGACTTGTGGGAGGCAATAATGTTGGGGTATTTTGTTGTCTAAAGTATTTATTTGGTTTGAAGTGTCCGAAGCTGGGAAACGGTGTCATGAGCTGACCCCGTTTTCCCGGCAAGGAGTAGTCAACCGTCACCCAATTCTGCTCTCTGGTGTTAAAACACATTCTTCGCAGCCCTTACATAAAATATGTAAAATAGAGAAAAAACAAAAGTAACTTCCCTTTTTGTCTTTCTGTATCAAACCAGTGTCCTCCTGCAAGGCAGTGTTAGTCTACGTTATGGCTCAAAACCATGTTTGGAAACCCTTCGCAACAGGTATACTTTGAATGCCAAATCTGTGAAGTGGAGAAAGTCATGGGACCGGAACTTTCCCAACTCATCTCCCGGTCCCGCAACTTTCACCTCGCAGCTCAGGATTGTACCTTGTAAGGAACATTTTCCTTGACATGCATACAAAAAATTAAACTTCAAAACTTACTCTGGCAGAAATGGTTTTGCTGAAGAAAAAGTTTAATTGATGAAAACTAGCGGGGAAGATTACAGTAGATTTTGGCACCAGATTCCCTGCGATAGGGTGGACGCAAATGAGAGCAGTAGGACAGACGTCATCTGTTCGTATGGTTAATACTAATTAGACTAGTTAGGTTTGGCAGTTGCCAAGAATACGTTATAACGTGAGATTTTTCACTGACCATAATTAATACGTCTGTCCCATTTCGTGGTGGAAAAACAGAGGGACAAAAGAGGCCCAAGTAAGGTTTCTGGTTTTACCTTACCGCTGTACTGTACTGTACAAATTTTTACGCACTCACCTAAATAGGCAAGCCACGCACCGGTCTGTAGATGTATCCGTTATTGTCGAATGCACATGTTCTACAAATTGTAAACACTTTTGTAGTAAAGAACCAAAAAGAAGGTAGTTTCGTCAAGCTTCAAAATTATAAAGAGACTTTTGTTTTTGCACTATAAAATTGAAATGCAACTTTTGCACTGATTGAAGTGGTTCTAAGGCTTGTGTCGATTTCGTTTGAGATGCAGCAGTTCAACAGTATTTCCAAAGAGCGCGCTGATTTTGAGTTACGCACTGTAAAGCCACGTCCAACACCTGCCTCGTCTCCCGTTCAACTGGTGTGTATGTACCGCCAGAGCAGAGGAAGAAAGGTGGTACGATCTTCCTTCCAGTGCATTTACGAAGTCGTATACTCTATAGCAAGCGGATCAGAAAGAAACTGTAAAGAATAAAAAGTTGAAATCTTAACACACTGCTGAAGCAGCACGACGGGAGAGCGAAATGGAATGACGAAGGACTCTTTTTGACCACTTATTTTCACCATTGGGACTACTGGCCCTTTCTCCATGCAAAAGAAAGTGGGCACGCAGTGGAATACTTTTTCATAAACTAGAAAAAGCAAGAAACTTTGTAGCTCCCTTTCTCGCTTTAAGGCGTTGTAATAAAAGCTCTTTTGACGGCCCTAAACTGGCCGCAAAAGCAAACTACTGTTTTTTTCTTCTTTCTTGGCAGCTATATGTCGAGCTAGCAATTTGAGTGAAGGACGGTTTTTACGAGGACTTACAATAGATCAATTATTTCTACCCACTTGTAAGTTTTCTATTGAAAAGAACTAGTTAGTCAGCAAAAAAATCATTAAGTAATGCTTTGTAGACATTAGAGATTATGTTTATGAATTTTATGCGTCGTTTCCTGATTTTACGTCATTTTGGGTCGGACATAGCTGGAAGTTGTGGATATTTGCTTAGAGATATGGACATACTTTTCAGTTATGGATATACTTTATCAGTTTGTAGTCAGTATTTAACGTTTAATCTAAATCATTAGCGTATTTTGTTTGAATATTCGAGTTAGGGTCGAGAAATGCTGTATGGGAAGTGCTATAAGGGAAGTGCTGCTGCCTTGAAAGAAAGAAACAAAAACTAAAGACTAGAAAAAAAGAAAATCACATGACCAAGGAACGGGACATTTTAGCGCTTATCGAAAGGAAAGATGATCTCCACCACGTTCTTGAAGAAAGTGGGGTGTTCGCTTTTGCTCGCGGAGAAAGGCATGCGCTGGCTTAGCAAGTAGTTCACGATGGCCCACTTACTTTCGAATAGATATGAACAACGCTTTTTGTTTAACACAGGCAAACCAAGCACCGGGAAAATAAGTCGTTGCATTAGAAACGTAGGAGTTTTTTCAAAGCGAAGCAAGATTAAAAAAGGATTTAAGTATTCGATATCGGTGTTGTTCAGGTAGTTCAATTGTCTACTTGGGGAGAAATTCCGGGCTCAGACTCAGATTAAAATAGAAATACGTGATCTTCATAATTTTTATAGAAGCCAGATTTTCAGACTTGAAAATTAGTTAACGTTACGGTTACGTAGTTTGTTAAACTAGATTTGATCAGCATTGCAATTATTGGTTGAAATCATACAAATCGATCCCTTCATACTGGAATACAATAATGTTGTTTAATAGATTCTTAGAATGACAATAGATTCGACTCAGGATAGATCTACTTGGATTATGTACACAATTTTTGTATTAAGCGAGTATAAAAAAATCTTTGTGATCATCTGTTGTAATGCTTATGTAATACTTACATAGTACGATAGGTGATACTTTTTATGTTACACAACGGAAGACCCTATCGTGAATGCTGTATGCTATTGCTGTTATTTAGGTGATTTCTATCTCGGGGATGTACCCGTTGGACTTTCACGTATTAGATAGGAGGAGATCTTTACCCTCGTTCGGTTTCACCGCTTGCTTGTAGCTTCATATGCTAATTTTGCGGTTCCTTTCACGGAACGCGAGCTAGCAGAATGCACAAATGGAATCTCCTTAGCTTAACTATGGGATATAGTGTTGTATGGTCTATTTTTAGCAGCTGATATGGAGTTAGAGGAACAATAGAGTACGTACACTCTATATACCAATCCATTCCAGTGAGTTTCAAGCACCTGGTAAACCTTATTTAGTCAAAGAATAATTTTAAAAATTCTAACATTGCAGAAAGCAAGAAAACAAAAAGCATAAAGCTGGAATCATTGTCCCCTAGTTGTTCTCTTTTTAATCTTTGATTCCTCTCTGATCGGGAAAAGGTTTGTCTTAGGGCGACGGCAAAAACAAATAAGTTGCAATTACAAAAAACAGTAAAATATAAATAAATAAAACGAAATAAACAAATTAAAGGTTTTAGGCATAATAAATAAAAGTTGACTACGCAATTATATGGATTTAATAGCTTACCCCTCAACGCTTCCTAATACTTTTGTTTTACATGGCACGATAGCATGGGGACCGGAGAAGCTGTCTTATGTCAAAAGTACGCAAATTTTGTTGAAAACCTTTAAACAGTAATGTAGGTAATACAAACGCAAAGGTCAAGAAAATTTTCTTTTCTATACTATTGCCTTAATTAATTTGAAATATGCACAGTATTTTTTTACCGACTAAAACAGCAACACTGCGAATTTGAAACGTGTATCCCTAGACGCATGCTCTAAGAAAACTTTAATCCAAATTGAGCACACGGTTATAGAGTTATCTTGTTTGCCGTTTTTACGCGCAGAAGCCATGCGCGTTCATATATGCCCAATTGCCCATGCTGAGTACAGCGCGCCTCTTTGCGGTAGCTTGAGTTTAACTAATCTGGAACTTTAATAAAAAAAAAATATTAATTTTTTTATTTAGGAGCTTTCAGCATACCAACATACCGCTCTTAATCATGCATGAATATTTCTTTAATTTCACAAAACTAGTCAAGGGTGATAATGGAAAACAGCAGATTAAGAACTCCTGAAAATATAGAAGTCTTGGGTCACTTATGTTTATTATAGAATCGAAAATTATATTCTCGTGGACGGAGCGGGTACATAATTATAAACTGAGACTATTTCATGGCAGTTCAATTTCGATTAGGTCTCTTGGCATACCCCAAGCGCATATAGTCATAAACACAGTCATATACATCATAAGCTCACACAAAGCCAGGCTTACTTCCAATAAGTCATTGTGAACTTAGAGATGATCCTACTGTCCCCCTGTATATCCAGTAATGGAATGCAAATCAACACATGTCTGGATCCGCGTAGTTAATCGCTCGCAATGCTTCACTAGACAATTCGTTTCTTTCTTGCAAAATCATACCACATTTTTCCTTGTCACACCGACTGCGACAAAACACATATGGACAGTGTCGCACATGTCTAGCGTGCAATACTCGCGGCAGCAATGCTTCACGATCGTAATTCTCTCCTTTAAAACTGAGCCCAAATATACAACCTCTGAAACCGGCATGGAATGGCAGATATGACGGTAAAGCCGAAAGGTTATATGCCTGGTGTCCCCCGACATAAAGTTCGTCAACATTAAGTGAATGCAACATGCCAGGACTTCGTGCTGAGACTCGGGGCTGGGAATCTACTTGCAACCAAGAAACACGTCCCTTCCTCCCCACACCTATTCGGTGAGCTCCAACTTCCGGGTTTACGGGAAACGGCGTAAAAATGCGGCGCGTGCCTATAACAATTTGTAGTAAAGTTTGGAAAAAAAAAAACTTTCTCTCTTACCCGATCCTAGATCCCACGTCAAAGCCACATGACCCCTAACCAAACTAACGGCCAGAAAGTCAGCATTTTTGTCATTGGCTTTCTTCCGACCGTCAGATTTGCCCATGTAGAGAACAACCGCTACTTGAGTTAAGTCCTGTGTCACAAAGTGCACTTGTAGCTCAAAAGCTTCTTCCATATTAGCAGGAAGCTCGTAGGAGATGTACGATGCGTACCCATTTACGGAACCTTGCAAGAGAGGGCGCCCCATTGGGACGTCTAAAAGCACAACGTTGGCCAACTTAAAGGTTCTATTTTTTGTAACAAAAATATGCAAAATTTTAGAGATGGGTTAATTTACCTTGCTCGCAGAAATCCCCTTGTCTTTCGTAAGGACACAGACAAAGTGTCGAATTCCCCGAGGCAAGGCACGTAGCGCCTGCCAAGCAAGGGTTCACGATACAGATTTTTCGTTCACAAAACTCGCCATCAAACCTGTTAATACATTAAATAATGCATTTTTTGACAAACTTGACTATAAGTGCTAAATCATGTTACCCAGAAGGGCAGAGACAAATAGGTCCCGTGTCGCTGTCTACGCAAGTTCCTTGATTCATGCAATTGCGCGTTGCACAATAAGGCGAGAGACATTGCGCGATTGACCAACCTCCAGTCGCATTTAAGAAATCGATTAGAACGCCTTGGACGTACAAAGAAATCACGCAACCTCGAAATCCATTTAAAAACTGCGCTGCTGCTGGTTTCACGGCAGACGCTGGTATTCCTCCGAGATGCAAGAGTCGAGGCCAGAGATTCCCCCAAGCTTTTCCCTCAACTGCTTGTCTTCCTTCCAATGTATACGTACTGTTAAGTCGAACAGATCCCAAGCATTGTCCGCCCCTCAGCCATGCAGCCCTAAGTAGTGAATTGTCAAAATGAAGTTTAATAAAGTATTGCGTTTACCGGAGAGCCAGTTCGTGGATAAACCCGTTGCTGACGTTCTGTTTCGTTTCCATCATGCTCATATGATGGTTCCCGCAGGAGAAGCGGAATTTAAGGGTACCGTGTTCCAAGTAGACCAGAAAGAATCGATTGAACTCGTTTTCCAAGCCATCGTGCAAAAATAAAAGGATTCCGGTACTCATCACGGATTGGAACTTGATAATCACTAGCAACTCGTCTTCCCAGGTCGTATTGCCCCTACCCAGATCGAAAGTTAGGTGAGAATGGCCGTAAAACGCGGGAGTAGTAACGTTAAGGGGGATTTGGCAGTGCAATCCTTGAAATCGCCAAGGACAGCGACATTGCGGACCGTTTTGGGTCGCGATACACGAACCACCATTGAGACAGGACCAATAAAAGCAGGACAAGTTGTAATCGTACGTAGAAAAGGTTTCCATATCCTTTGTCCAAGAACTTTGGTCTCGCGTAGTTCGAGTTAGCGTCACCATGTCCGTCCTGTTGTGGGTCAGGATTGGAGTAAACACACTCAAGGTTGAAAGCATGGTATTAGCATTTGCATTGACAGTAGGGGTCAATTCTGCAGAAGTCTCAAACTCATCACTTGGTGTTGATACCTCTGGTGTAGTAACTTCCTTGTCAATGCTTGAGCTAACAGAGTATATTTCTTGAGTGCTTATGTCGCTAGTATCCCCACGTTTGACAGTTGTTCTTGCAGCATCCAGGAAAGAAGTCCCTTCCCATGGAATTGTTGATTGCTGAGAAAAATCTTCACTAACTGTCACGGTAAGGATTTCTTGGCTGCTTATATCTGACGTTTCCGTTTTTCCCACGGGACTTTCGTCTGTCCTAAGCGTGGTTGATACAGACGTAGTAGACAGATCTGTGTCAGAGCCGCTTTCTGTAACCCCGGACCAAGTTTGTGACCGCGAACTGAATTCCTCTGTAGAGAACACTGAAATATCCGTGGCATCTTCGTCTGTAACAGCCAGTGAAGTAAAATGTAAATCTGTTGTACTAAAAACTCCGCTGTCAGTACTGACTTCAGCTAAGCTAACCAAACCGCGGGAAACAGCTTGACTGGATGGGTAATCTTCTTCACTAGTAACTTCGAATGATTGTGTTGAAAAGTCAATCAGGCTTGTATCCTCCACGAGGGTGGTATCAGCTAGTGTAATAACTGTGGTGCTAGGAACAGAAACAGTGTCACTTTCCGTGTCAGAGGTTGTCTCACTTAACTGATCTGGCTCTGAAGATGTAATGGTATCGTCCGGCTCAAGAGTATGACTTGAGCTTGCAACCAACACTTCGTTAGTACTTGGGTAAATGAATTCTGTAACGTTAACATCTTGGATACGTGTTGATTGCGTGTTCCACTCTGATTCTGTAAACTTGCCAACCACAGTTGCTGTTTCGTTAAAAAGAGGACTAATATCTGTTGCATCTGTGTAATCCTCCGATAAATCTTCAGTAACGGTAGTAAGCTTAGAAAATTCTGAAGAGAAAGTCGCTGGAACCGACTCCGTTTCAGTACTGTCAACACCGTAAGACACATCTGTCTGTTGGGAAGTCTGAGCTGAGCTTGAATACGTATCGGTGACCTCTGAGGTCGTAGCCTCGTATGTAGACAACGACGACCCGCTAACAATCGCTGTTGAAGTATTCCAGAAGCTCTCTGATACAGAATCCTTTAACGTTGTTTGTTGACTAGCGTGAGACTCCGTGTCTGTTGAGTACATGTAGACACTTATGTCGTCCGTCACTGGAGATGATTCGGTGACAATCACTGAAGATACACTATCCTGATCTACTGTCGTTATATCGTAATACGTATATGTGCTGTTATATAATGCAACAGTGCTTTGGTCGGGCTTTTCAGTGGAATACGATGTATCATTCAAGTACGCAATTTCGGTAGTACTCGAATAGGCCCCGGTTACGGGAAAACTTGAATATTCATACGTAAATATTAGAGACTCATTGGCAAAAGGACTGGCATACATATTGTCTTCAGTTGATAACTCCGTGCTAGATTCACTTACGGATTCCGATCCAAAACTTTTGGTACTGTCACCCATTGTACTCTCAGAACTGCTTTCTAAATACTCAGTAGTGAAATCGCTCACGTTGCTAATTTCTGAGGATACTAATTCAGTTGACACAGGAGTCGTCACTTCGTTGCCTGAAGGTGACTCCAGATCGGTTCCCATACTCACATTCTCCACGGAAGAATCCACAGTAATAATAAAGCTTGGCTCGGTTTCTGACACTTGTGAGGCCCCAGTAGTCTCCAGAGACGTAAAGCCATCCTCGTCAGGGGAGGAAGTCGAGTTATAATACGAACTTGGCGAGACAAAAGTCCCATTCTCGTCGGTTATTTCAGAGTCTGTGGTGAATTCCAACGACGAAGACTCTGTTTCTGTTTCCCAAGTTGGTGTTGGATGAATTAAAAGCAGCGAACTACTTTCATCTTCCAAATAAAGCACACTGGACTCCTCAATGAACAAGAAAGTATTGGCAGGGTCAAGGGCTAGGGTACTGAAATCCCATTCTTTGGAATAAGTTGCTGGGTAATCAACGTCTAACGACTTCCAGTAATCACTCTCCATTTCAGACGTAGTTCTGGTGTAGCTCGGGTCGATTAGAGAGCTATCCAACATGTGCGTGTAATCAACCTCCTCTGTACTGCTAAACAAGTCTTTGGTATCCACCCAGGAAGTAGCTAATAGAGAAAACATCAAATCCGACATGTCTATGCTTGGCGTTGAGATTACGTCGGAATACTCGCTTTCCCAAAACGAAGGCGAAAGAACAGCAGTCAGCCCGACAGATTCAGTCGGAGAAGGAGGCCACAGTAGAGTTGAAAAGTCATTGGCAACGCAGTCCCCATAGTAATCGGAATCCCCTTGGCAGCGCACAGTTTGAGAATCATCGACAAGTAAAGTGGGTGTAACAATGATGTCTGAAGAAGCCTCAGGAATATCGTAACTGTAATCCGGACTTAGCGATAAGTTAATATCCGTCGCTGCTACGATTACTGACAAAGTTTCCTCCGTTGAGACGACATCACTGACATCGAAAGTAGTCGTCAAGTTTGGTTGCAAGTCAGTAGCCCATGGATACGGCCAAGGTGGTTTAGGCGCGAATGTGGGGCGGATTATCTCCGGACATGACGTTTCATTGAAACCAATGACACACTCGCAAAACTGCCCAGTAAATGGAGGAGGACAAGAGCACAAGAACCCATCTACGTCGTCCTGACATGATCCACCATTGAAACATCTGTTGAAGAATTGTAAAGATATTGTCTGTCTTTTTGGATTACCTAAACTATATAAACGCTTAGCAGGGAGGAATACACGTACTTCGGTTCAGGGAGACATTCGTTGTAGCGGTATTGGCAAAAAATACCATTATAATCCGGCACACAGTAACAACGAAATTGGTCGCCTTCCATCACGCAAAGGCCATCATGCAAACAAGGGTTGCGCTGACACAGAATTAATTGACTTTCGCAGTTTGGTCCCGTAAAACCTTGAGAAATAACTCACTCACCGTTTGTTGACATGTAAGACTAGAAAAATTAAGGCAAAGTTTACCAAAAGGGCAAGCACATTGATAAGAACCTATCAAATTTAGACAGGCGCCCCCATTTTGACAAGGACCTGAACCACATTCATCCACTTCTATTTGACAAAGAGGGCCTTCCCAACCTTGACAAGCAATAAAGGTTAATGAATTTCAAACAAGGTATAACACCAGTTGACCTAATACTAACCTGACGTGCAGTTGCAATAAAACTCGGCACCTTGCCCATCAATACACACTCCTCCATGAAGGCAACGTGTGACTGGCCAAGTTGCGTTACACATTGATACGTCCACTTCGCAATGAACTCCTTTGGATGTAATACATTAGTATAATAAAAAAAAATTGAAATAAGAAACTAAGAAACGAACGGACCTTCATAGCCAAACGGACAAGTGCATTCATAACCACCAGTTCGATCTCGACAGGACCCTCCATTCTGACAAGGATTAGACTCACATTCATCTATCTCTTCCTCGCAGTGGCTTCCTATATAACCGTGTAAGTAAAAGTTAATAAAACCGGGATTGTCAATCATGTGACTGTCTAAAGCTGGCTTTCATTTATGTTTCCAGGCATGCTAACGAGCACGACAAACTAACCCGAGATTAAGGTCATCAGGAATCTGAGCTACGCACGCCAACAAACGCTATTCGATGTCACCAAGCTTTTAATGCCCCGTGTAAGCAGACCATGCCGTATAATAATTTCCTTACCCTATTAAAAGCCTCTTCGTGCCAGGTACCGTGGTGCTTTTTTTTTCGTGCCTCCCCACTCATTCGCACACATTTAGCTCATCGATCTTACGTTACGAAGCTTTGACCCCCCCCTTTCCCTTCTTTTTCTTATTACATATTGCTACCCGCGCGTGCTTCCATGTACCCAGAGTACTACAGGAATTTGGGGAGAACCTCACCTCGATAAGCTGGGGCACAAGTACACTCAAACGTGGCCACCAAATCGATGCAGGTTCCGCCATGTAAACAAGGGGAGGACCAACACTCGTTCCATTCCGTCTGACACTGATGCCCAGTGTATCCGTCCTCGCAATAGCATGCATATGTGCTATATAATGAGAACTCTCATGTTATTAAGGACCAATCGAACCCAATTTTTGCTTTCTCTTGGACGCGTAAAGGATTGCATAAAGTTACCTGTTGAGATCATCCATGCAAACGCCATGGACACAAGGATCGCTAAGACATGATAGTCCTCCAAAGACCAGCGGAATATTCCACAGACACACAACCCAAATCGATAGGGTAAACGAGAAGAGATGAATGGCCATAATTAGGCACTTACCGACCTTTACTATGGAATCTCCGTCAACTGTTTGGCACGGTATAGTTTGCTAGTATACGAGGAATCATGCTGCTACATATGTCCCGACCGGTTCCGCTTATCCTGACCGGTTTCCGAGTCAGAAATATACTTCTACGGAATATTATACGCCACGTAGGTAAGACGCAAGTCTTCAAGAGAGGGCAAGTCTATTTCAACGTTCCCATGGCAGCGAAATAATACAGAGCACATTCCAGCGCCAAGCGGGGTGGGTTAACAAACAGTAGCGAGAAATGTGGTTTCAGACACGGAGCTTTGCTTTGGACAGTTTCTGTACGCTTTTTTGGCTTAACGACATGCAGTCAATACACGGATCGTATGTCAAGAGTTTGGTTGACTTGCGCTAGTGCTTGTATTTGTAAAATACATGTTGGGGCTGTTTTATACGCGTACCGGTTTGAGAATCATCTTAAGAACTTGGCTGCTGCCGAAAAAAAATGCAATGATTCTATGAGCCGACAACCGAAGTAGAGTATCGACGTTAATCTTAGCGGTCCCAGACGGAATTACTGCTGATTCATAGTGTTTATTATTAATACATTAATTCATCGCTTTCTTTCTTATGTGTTTGCGGTTCGTTTATGAACTTTGAAATTGGAGAAACAGAGATTTGGGGAAAGCTCCTTTAAGATTTCTCGGAAAGAGAAAAAGAACACAAAACAAAACAGGACTAGCTCAATTAAGATTTTGTTAGCCATAATTTCTGTCTTGATGCGTGTTATCCTGCTTGTGGTTTAATGCCCAGAAACAATGCGCGTTCATATACAACCAGCAAAACACTGCGTGCTTCCTTGCGTGTAACAAGCTAAGCTGTAATTTACAACGGTAGTTGTGGAGTAGGAAATACGCGAAGTTGCATGAATGATTGCCCATAAAAATGCTGTTCTTTCGATCCGAGTTGGACTCGGAGTGTTCTAAATTTTGGCACAGCAGATCCTGACTCGACTCTGCTACGCCGCGCTATAGTGCAACGCGTTTAGCCACACTTGTACGAAAAGCCACTCTATGCGGAAAGCAAGTGGACCGTCGAATGTTGGAGTACCGTGCTGCCATCCCTAGTCTGTACGTACGTCTATACTGGTGTTCATTTATTACCCAAATGACTAAAATACGTCTGCCATTATTTTCCTTTCATGTAAGTTTATCAGGGACTTCTTTACTTTACTTCTCTTATCTTAATTTGTAGATTGTTCGTTGCTTTGTTTTCCGTATGCTGCGGAAATTTTAAAACATTAATACAACCGATACCAGATGCCGTCGAAGCTTAAAAAGTCGCTATCGTCAGCTGTTCCCTTCTCGTCATTTGGCGTACTTTTTGGGGTTTGACAAAAAGGTCTATTTTTTTAGCAGTGTCACTATGCGCCAAAAATAGTCTTGAATCAAAATTCGCCTAGTGTTGTTTGCTTTTGTTATAACTAAGACGAGCTACCGAGATTGTAACAAATGAGCTGGCGTAACTGAGGTAAACTAAGACAAATAGAAAATATGTATGTATAATAATATACTAATTAGACATAGACATAGATAAAACATTAAAACGTCTGAACGACGTTCTAGTGTATATAGTCACCAAAACGTCAGCGGTCATCAGGAATGGCAAAACATTTATTGATGACAAAGCCTGTTAGAAAAGAGAACATGAAAATAAAAAGAATTAATCAAAGTTGGGTTGGTAAAAAAGAGATGCTTATTCTAGTTTGCTTAGCTTTAAAAGTGTCCTGTCTTACTTAATCAAAGACAAAGCTGTATGCTTTTGAACCTATTTTTCGTTCTTGACTCGTATTAGTAGTACAGTTGTCAGGGGCGTCGCGAGGGGGGGGGGTGCACCCCCCAATAGTTGACGATTTTACCGACTGTATCATACAGTCGGTATGACGATTTTATGACGATAGTTGACGATTTTACCGACTGTATCATACAGTCGGTAAAATCGTCAACTATACAGTCGGTAAAACTAAGTAAAACTAAGGTCTCCACCCCCCCCAATGGAAACCCCCTCGCGACGCCCCTGACAGTTGTAGTATAGTTGTAGAACAGTGTGCAACATATCGTGCTGCCCTTGCCCCGGCGTCTTTTAAAAACAGTACTGTTTACTGAGGTCTAGTGGCAGCACCTAATTGCTTACGCCGCAACGGAATTCCCAAGAACTGCAATTCGTAATCCACTCACTTCTGCAGTGAGTGATACTTGGCAATAGTGAGTTTGTCGTAATTAATAGTGGAGATTATGCTATGCTGCTTGCGTACGATTGCAAGCTATTCAGAACACTTTTAATCTTATAATTATGAAAAGCACACGGTAAGTCTTACCCATAATTTATGATTTTGAACGATTACTGCTGTAGGACTAGTCCTTCCCATGCAGTCATTTTGTAACTTACCTGCTAAGTTTTTCCTTTGCACGTGTCAGTCAGCCATTTTGTTTTAGATGCCTAATTGTTAACTTTTAAGTTATATTTTGGTTTTGTTAAAGTAAAAAAATTATAATTAAGTTAATTATAAATAAGTGTCAAACAACATGCATTATCTTTTATTGTACTGTAGGTTTCATTCAATAAGAAAAGTATAAATGAGTCATGTATCCTGCTTAGATTACAAACGGGGTTCCAATTACCGGGACGAACGCTACTAACTACACAATATATGAAATATAATACAGCAGAAAACTCTTTTACTTTGCTAAAACAAGGCGTGGTTAGTGCTTGTCAAGGCAACGTTTTTTATTGTTTTGTTTTTTCAGAAGCCAGAGGGGAAACATGAACAATCCGAAACCATATTCCCGGAACCCAGACGATGCAGGACGTAAACCTCGGAACGCTGTCGGATCTGGCCGACTGGTCGTTGCTTCCTATGAAGACAACGTAGTTGGTCAGCCTGAGAATGCAGCCGGAGGAGAACAAGGTCGTGGACGGGGTCGCGGAAGGGGTCGAGGTTGGGGTCGTGGTACCACCTGGCCAAATGAGCAAATCGTTCGACCGAATAACAATGGAGACCCGGAGGGTGCCGGTCGTGGAAGAGGACGGTCGTCGCGTGTACTGTATGATCACGAAGAATGGCAACAAGAGAAGGCGCCAGCCGCCGAGGGATCCAAAACCGATCAAGGAGAGGTTTTCCGTAAGGGAAATAAGCCTCCGCTTTGGACCTGGCAAGACTTCGTGAAACTCAAAGAAGCCGACGCTACGAACATTTCCTCTCAGCTGACCAATCCCAAGCGAGATTTTGCCGGTTTTGTCAAATCCGACGATTTGTCACCGACCACTGTGGAAATGATTTTCTGCGTGTTGGGCAAACTGACGAGTGAGAACGGAGCCAACGTCCAACCGAGCACTTTTGCTGACATTTTCTTGATCTTAACAGAAGCTCGGTTCTTCGACCGTTTGTCTTCTGTGGCTACTCACTTAGCAACCAATTTCAAGGCCCGGCTTAATGAGCGGGAAGTTCTAATCAACCGTTTACTGCAAAACATGGCTTCCTACTTCAAGGTCGTCATCTTCGCCATTCCACACTCGGCTTGCAATGCAATCAGTCCCAAATTCTTCGCTAATTTCATGGCGCTTAAACCCATTATCGAGCTGAATGGAATTAACGTGCAAGACACCGTCTTTGCGTCGTTTCGGGAACTGGATTTCTTGTTCCAGGAAGAGCTGAACACCAGAAAAGCCGAAAAACCGACTCAGCCGACCGAGTCTTTGCTGCGTCAGGTGGATTCGCTTGAAGTTCGTCCGCCTGATAATTTCCGCCGATTAAGCGTCATGCCGACCATCGAAGACTTGGTTGCCAAGCATAAACCCTTCCTGCGTCCGTTAGTTATCCAAGGAGAGTATCCATCCGTGGCAGAATACCTTGACGTTCAGTTCCGTTTACTGCGGGAAGACTTTTATTACCCCTTACGCACCGGAATTCAAGAATATATGAAGTACACTCGAATCAATGGCGCTGGAGAGAGCAAACGTAAAAAGAAACTCCGTTTCGATAACGTACGTGTGTATTTTGAGGTCAAAGTTGAGAGTTGCCAGGTCACTTCTGGCTCTCACATCATCTCATTTTCGGTGGAAGGCTTACAAACTGTCCAGTGGGACTGCTCTAAGCGATTGCTCTTTGGGAGTCTGCTTATTCTAACGTCAGACAATTTTCGATCCATTTTACTGGCAACCATAATAAACCGCAAGCCAGAGGAGTTGGCCAAAGGTCGTTTGGAAGTCAGATTTGAGGATTCCGAGTTGCACCACGAGAAACTAAAGAAGGTTTTTACTATGGTGGAATCCAACGTTTATTTCGAAGGTAAAAGAAAATTTGTCCGTCCCTTTTACAAGTACTGTATGTCTTGAGCCGTTTTTCGCAATTTCGCAAAAAGCTTACGTTATGATTTACCATTCAATTTTACCAGCATTGGTACTTGTTGATTGAAAATTTTTAGGATTTAAAATGGTCGTCGTTATTATCTTAAATTAACGTTGTTACCATATTGTTAACTGCTTACATTTTCTGTTGCATTATTTAGCATGTATATTACTTCTATGGATAAATGTTCTAACAAAAAATACGACAATTTTGGCAATAGAAAATGTGGCACTGTTAAGGCCCCTGTATAACTTAGCTTGTTACACCCACGCTTCCAGCAACAAGAAGCAAGCAGGAAAACTTTATTACCACTTGCGCAACTTGCGTTCATTTTTCTTAAAAGCTACAATAAAATAACTGTCATTTCCAGTTTCTCCATTTTTTTCGCCTATATGAAACATAGTTTGCCTTTTTCAAATTAGTGAAACGAAAAACGAAGAAGTAAAACTGTCGCGCTCTCAGTATTCGTACTATCTACATTACTGTCAAGAAATTTAGTTTTAAAAAATTTGCAGTTTTTACCCAAGAGTGCTTCTGTGTTCCTTATGTCATGGTTACTAAAGAAAGCTGAGCTATACGGGAACCTTGACGTTAGCTTAGGGGGATTGCCGATGGATTTATAGTGTTACATATTCTTTTCTTTTCTTAATCTTCATCGTAAACAAATTTTGACTTGAAACTTGCTTTTCTTTGTATGGTTTGAAGCTTACCGGAGCACCCTGGAAACGCTCCAGAAGATTGCGGACAACGAATTGGCGTTGAAGGAATACTTCCTGGGTCAAATGAAGCAACCTCGTTTGCCCAAATACCTTCAAGAACGTACCCAAGTCGCTTACGACCTAAGTTGCTTGATAAAAGATGAGACTCCGGTGTCTTCTGATGAAGAAGGTCGACCCGGTGTGGAATCTTTGATTCAAAGGGGATTCGCGAGGGCTGGTTTAGGGAGTTCTAGATCGCGTGAACTCGAAGGTGTGAATGTACTAGATCCCAATGCATGGCCTGCACATGAAGATTTAAACATGGACAGCAGTCAAGCTGCCGCTTTACACGCTGCTTTAACCCAAGAAGTAGCCATCATCCAAGGTCCACCCGGTACGGGTAAAACATTCCTGGGCTTGAAAATCACGCAAGCCTTGTTGAAGAATTCGGAAATCTGGCAAGGCAAATTTAAGTCCCCCATCGTCGTGGTGTGCTACACCAACCATGCTTTGGACCAGTTTTTGGAGGGAATGATGTCTTTTACCACGAACATTATTCGCGTAGGTGGACAATCGCGTAACGAAAACTTGGCGCAGTTTTCACTGGGTCGCCGTCGTTACGCTCAAGGTTATCGGCGCCATGATTTGACGGCTTGGTCCTACAGCGTCAAAAACCAGATGGACAAGCTCTTGGGTCGCATTTTGTACTTGGAAAATGGCGTTAATAGCATGGCCAACGTGGGGATTGCTAGTCGTCAGGTCTTGCACGAATGGGGCGTGTTAAACGACAATGCTCTGCGCTTTTTCCAAACTACAACTCTCGCGAATTGGCTTTTCGTAGAACGGGAACCGATCTTGAGGCAAACCGTTTTGTATCTCCAGCAAGTTTCTTCCATACAAGGACCTTCTGCAGTGCGAACGCCCGTTCCCGGTACGTCTGCCGCGACAGAAGCTAACCCAGCTCCGGCAGCGCAAGAAAACGCTGCGGCTAATGACGAGGAAGAAGAATGGGAGAAAGAAGAAATTGACGACATTCTCGAGCAGCGTTTGGCGTTCGAAGAAGACATTCGTCGCGATATCTTTGACTTGAAGCAACTGCTAGAAAGATGCAAGTTCCCGCCGTTTCTCGAATATGGCTTACCAGATATTGACGAGGAGATCGAGGACTTGAACAGTCAACTGAGCGAAGATTCTCCCGACAAAGAGTTTACTAGAGCGTATCTGGTGCGTTTGCAAGTCCGACGCGCATTACTCGCAGACATCCTCAAATGCATCCCAGCCTTGACTCCAGAGATTGCTGGAGAATTGATGGCAAGGCCCAATAAGTGGCAGATGAGCATTCCAGAGCGTTGGATGCTATACGGGTACTGGCGACAACAGCTGAAGGCGCGAATGGAAGCTGAGGGACAGAACCTAACCGAGGATTACTATAAACTCAACCATAAGAAGAAAGACATTGAAACGGCAGAAAACGCCGAGCTTTGCCAGCGGGCAGCTGTTGTCGGGCTCACAACCACTGGAGCGGCTAAACATCGCCAATTATTGCTCTATTTGAAGCCCAAGATTGGTATGTATAAGTTCTGTTATGTTTAATTGACGAATTCTAAACTTTTGGGGCTTCCAGTAATTGTGGAAGAAGCGGCTGAAGTGCTAGAAGCACATATAGCTACGTCCCTTTCAGCGCATTGCGAACATCTAATCCTAATCGGTAAGTAAAGTACAGTGCAATCCGCTTATATGAATAGGTCGTCAATCCGCTTATATGACCGGACGGACAGCATTCAAATATGCGGGATAATAAAAAATACGAAGTTACCTTAGGTTTACAATGTTTAGTGGGACTAAAAGGGGACCGTAAACTTTTCATTCAATTAGGCGGAATATTCAAACAACCGTTATTCAAATAATTGGAGTACACTGTAATTAACTAGCCCGTAAAGATCACTATATTGTCGCCTAAAAACAATTTTGTCTTTAAAAAATAGAGCAAAAATTAGTTTCTGGTAATGTGTTCTTTCTATCATACGTTAACTAATAATTAAGCTATTAAAGAAAAGATCTTTTAAATAATGTGGTCATGTGGCTTTTTTGCATCGCAGACATACCGATCCGTGGTATCCGGGAGATTTGTTTATTGTTGAAGCGTGGAGGTAAACCATAATAAGCGTCGTAAGCCTTGCCTTGAGACTTTCGTGGCGTCAAGTGCAAAAGTTTGCATGCCAGTAATTTGAGTAGGGCTACATAAAGAAAGGAGAAAACTTATTAAAGAAAAAAACTGCAGAAGAATGGGGTCCTGTATTTTTCTGCCGTCATAGACATAACGTATCCATGGTAGCCGGGATATTTGTTTATTGTTTACACTTGGAAATAAACCGTAATAAGCGTCGTAGCTTCGCTTTGAAACGTTCGTTTCGTCAAGCGCAGAAGTTCGCATGCCAGTAATTTATGTACGACTACATAAACAAAGGATTTTCTAAGTAGCGGTTAGAACATTAAGAACAACTTAACCATAATTTACGTTGATATAACTAAGGTCCAATCTTCTGTGTATAAACATAGAAAAATCGCCCTTGTTACTATAAAGCCTGGTTACTATAAATGGTGTTACTATAAAGCCTGGTTATCAACACTTTAAAAGCACCGGAAAATTCGTCCTTGTTACGGTTTTGTTACTAAGGTCTATTTTCTTTACCTATGCTAAAGCATACGAATGTCTAAGAATGGAAGCAAACAGTATAACCATGATAACAATAAGCGCCCACAAGCTACGCCTTTACACGTTCGTGACGTCATGACAAAAACTTTGCATGCCATTAGCTCGTAAACGGACTTTTAGAAAATTGTGAAACAACGTTCGTCGTTTCTAAAATATAGATATTAAAAGTTGGCAATCCAAGTATTTTTGGTATCTATTGCCCTTTAATAAAATCGTGTATGAAATATTATTATTTATTAATAATACTAATTTAAAATAATTAAGTGAATTAGTGAATGACGTTAAATATGAGTAAATTAGTTAAATATTAGTTAAATATGAGTAAAGAATCTACTGTCGTTGTTGGTCTGAAACCTTTTTTGTTATGTTTCTTACAGGAGATCATCAGCAACTTCGTCCACCAACTTCGGTTTATCATTTAGCCAAAGATTTCCGGTTGGATGTGTCCCTTTTCGAGCGGCTAATCAGGAATGGTTTACCGAGCAACAAATTGGTACTGCAGCATCGTATGCGCCCTGAAGTGGCACGGCTAATTGTTCCCCATATTTACCCTGTTTTGGAGAACCACGAGTCTGTACTCAAGTACCCTCACGTTCGTGGCATCGACAAGAATGTCTTCTTTCTAACTCATACCCAACATGAGGACGCTGTAGGCTAAAACTGTATGTGTATCTCTTGTTGTTCTATTTACGTTTGTTTTAAAGGATTGGGAGGGTAAAAGCCATTTGAATCGACACGAGGCGGACCTGGCCTTAGCATTGGCAAAGCACTTACTTCTCCAAGGCTATCAACCAACCGAAGTTACCATTCTGACGACGTATTCTGGCCAGCTGCTGCATATGCGCAAAGTATTATGTTTCGTTAAAGTAACAAGTCTGTAATTTTTTTTCAATCTTTCTGTAGCTCCGCAAGCAGCACGCCGCCTTGAAAGAAGTGCGGATCACCATCGTGGACAATTTCCAAGGAGAAGAGAACGAAATCATAATTTTATCCTTAGTAAGGAGCAATGAAGAGCAGAATATTGGCTTTTTGCGCATTGAGAACCGCATCTGCGTCGCGTTGTCCCGTGCCAAGCAAGGCTTTTACCTGTTGGGCAATATGGATCTTCTGGAAGGCAAGAGTCAAGTGTGGCAGAAGATTAGTCAGACCCTAGCCAACCATCGAGAAGTTGGCACCTCCTTGCCGTTACGTTGTGTGATTCACCCTGAAGTGGTCACGGAAGTATCCACTGCTCGAGATTTCGCTGCGGTGGCCGAAGGTGGCTGTAAACGCAAGTGCGTCACTCCGTTGCTCTGTGGGCATATTTGTCCACGCGTATGCCACGTCATTGACCGCAGCCATGCGAGACATACCTGTCGCCAGCCTTGCATGAAGATCAACTGTCCCGAAGGTCACCCGTGTCCGCGCAAATGTCACGAAGATTGTGGCTATTGCCGTTTTAAAGTACTTCGCAAATTGCCCTGCCAACATGAGAAAGAGCTACCATGTTACATGCTGCCTTCGGACTTCTTCTGTGACGTCATCGTCGAGAAAACCTTGCCCATATGCCAACACTTGGTTCAAGCTCCATGTGGCAAAGACGCAAACAACATTATTTGCACCCATAAATGCATGGTTCCACCTCCGTGCGGACATCAGTGCACTCGCACATGTCATGCCAAACCCGAGGATGATCCCGATCATTTGGTCTACAAATGTTATGCCCCTTGTTCGCGTACCATATGCGAAGAAGGACACGGTTGCCCCGGACGCTGCCACCAAAAATGCCAGCAGTGTGAAGTTATGGTAAACTCTTTTGATAATTTTTTTAAGTCCACTTTTTAATTCGTTTGTTTATTTGATTTATGTATGTATGTTCATCTATTTGTTTGGATGTGTGGAGCTATTTTTACTCGGTTTAATTTGTATGTTTTAATTTAATCATATTTGTATATATTCTTTTCAGATGGAACGAGAACTGCCTTGCGGGCATAAAGCCACATTTCCTTGTTATTTCACGGAATCCGAGCGCATTTGCCCGGTACCTGTGGATCGCAATCTGTCAGCGTGTGGACATAAGGTAAAAATGCCCTGCGGTGAGTCACCTGACACGTTCAAATGCCCTTTGCCATGCGACATCCGCTTGGATTGTGGCCATCAGTGTACCCAGAAATGTCACGTTTTGATCGATCCCGATCACGAGGAGTACCGCTGCCAGAAACCATGCAATAAGACCCTAAGAGACTGCAAGCGGCAGCACTCGTGTCGCAAGAAATGCTTCGAAGATTGCGATCTCTGTGACGTTAAAGTGACCCATGACCTTCCCTGCGGCCATCGCAAGGATGGGCCTTGCCATGCGGATCCAGTCGTCTTGGCTGAGCTTTGCGATAAGCCAGTATCCAAAACTATCCCGGAATGCGGCCACTTGGTGACAATGAAATGTAGCGTAGCTCCCCATCGACGCTTTTGTACGAAAAATTGCGAGAAAAAGCTGGCCTGTGGTCACATTTGTACGCGGAAATGCAGGGAACCTTGTTCAGAAGCCGTGTGTCAGATGCCAGTTCCACTTGCCGAGAATTTGCAATGTGGTCACCCGGTTTGTGTCCCGTGCTGCGAAAGATCCCGAGGTACGGTTTTTCACAGAAATAAGGAATTTTGAACTAAGATTTTTCTAAATAGAGCATAGAGGAGAAGTGTGGGAAGCCACCAAAGAAGCCATGCTCTTGAAGTGTCCCGAGCCGTGTTTTACGATATTGCCTTGCGAGCATGTATGTAAAGGGACTTGCGGTAAATGTAGCCAAGGCAGGATTCACCAAGCTTGCGAAGAGAAATGCGGCCGACCCTTGGTTTGTGGCCATAGGTAGAATGTCTTTTAAAATCCTTATAAAGTGACTCGTTTTAATTACTTCTTGGTGTTTCTTTCCCAAAGTTGCAAAGTAAACTGCTCGGTGTCATGTCCAGCTTGCACGGAGCCTTGTTCCTATCGCTGTGCACATAGCAAGTGTAATAAGAAATGTGGAGAACCGTGTGTTGACTGCAAGGTTTGATTATAAATTAACTTCTCGTTATTGGTTATTTATATAATTTTATTTATTTTAATTTTCAAAGGAGCCCTGCACTTGGCGTTGCAAGCATTATAGGTGCAACAAGCGTTGTAGTGCATTTTGCGACCGTCCACGATGCGATGAAGCATGCACCTTCAAACTCGAGTGCGGTCACGATTGCGCGGGATTATGTGGAGAGCCTTGCCCTCCGCTGTGCCGTATTTGCAATAAGGAAGAATTGACCACAATTGTCTTTGGGAATGAAGACGAGGAAGATGCCAAGTGACGATTTTTCGTTTCTGAAGAAGGCTGTCGAACCTTTTTCGCTTGTTTAGGTTCGTCTGGTTGAGAGACTGTGGCCATTGCATTGAAGTGGGCGCTTTGGATCATTGGATGGATAAGAGTTCCACGGAGGATGAAGAGATATTGTTAAAAGTCTGCCCGCTCTGTAAGACGCCTATTCAGCAAAGTGGACGCTACGGGAACGTCATTAAACGCCATTACAAGGACATTGTAGACGTCAAAGAGACTCTCTTTGGTAAAGAGAGTAGCTTGCGCACTCTGCTGAGACAACTCCACGGGAAGATTGCGGAAGCAGACGTACCGCACGGTAAGGAAATAATTAATAATAAAGTTTTTCAGGTTTGCTTTTGAAGCAGCTTTGTAATTTTGTTTTATAGGCGACGGTTTTTTTCATTTAAAGCGATGTATTGAGTATCTCAAGAACTTAACGAAGGTACCCAAGAGGAAAGGAAAATTACCAAGTTTAGACCACAGTGGACGCTACCTGGTTCAAGTGCAGACAGAGATCGTTCTGGACTTGCTGAACTTAGCCAAGGAAATTGTTCTTCCACAAGCTCCCACGACGAGTGGCTCCAAGTCTGGAATTGCGGACGAAACCTTGCAGCTGACTATGTTTGACAAACTCAATGCTGTTGTGGACGCATTGTTTTCTCGCCAACAGCGAATATCATATGCCGAATATACGGATTTTAAAGCTGAAGTACGTCGCCTTAATCTGGTACGAGCCTTCTACGTGGTACGAAGCTGCCTCGGCTTTAAAGGGAGACAGAACGATCAGCGTTTTCAAGCCGCGTTGGGGAAAGTTCAGCTGCTTGAACGACCATTACCTCTTACGATGGATCAAGAGAAAACTATCGAAGTGGCTTTGGAAGAAATGGGAGAAATCTTGCAGACAGGGTTAGGCATTAGCGATCGAGAACGGATCGAAATAGTACAAGCTTTACAGCTCCCTAAGCAAGGGCATTGGTACAAGTGTCCTAACGGGCATATTTACGTGATAACAGAATGTGGCGGGGCAATGCAAGAAGGCGTTTGCAATGAATGTGGCGCCAAGATTGGAGGGGGAAGTCATAGATTGCGAGGAGATAATTCAGTAGCTTCCGAAATGGATGGTGCCCAATATCCAGCTTGGCACTAAATCCTTGTCAAAGGTGTGATAAGCATTTCTGGGGGTTTTTAACGCACGTTTGGATTTTAACGCACCTTTGCCTTTTTTAGGGAAGATGATTTTTACTTTAAGTGGGTTTTCATAATTATTCTGTTGAGGTGATTTTAATTTCGTGGTATGTTCGTACAAAGATTCCGTATTATTAGCCAAGCCTTGTAAGTCGTGTATTTCAAGCACGAAATTCAGTTTCTCTACTTGCTTTGAAAATTCCTTGTCGTAATCGGAAAATTGCTTGTTCTTTTCTTTCTTTTGATGTTCCTAACAAACTATATGCAAAACTACAATTATAATGAACGTTGAATACATTTAATCAAGCATGACGTCCGACGTGTTCGGTCACTGAGAAGATAAGCTTAATATTAACGAAAACGGCTATTAGTAATTCGTTATAAAGACAGATAACTGCCAAGTATAATTTAAGAAATGTAGGTGTGTTCGTGGGGTTAATCCCGTTTGTCATACGCATTGCCGAATCGCCTATCCGATGGCAAGTGATAAAAATGTCTACGAAAAATGAAATTTATTTTAAAAAATGTAATTATATTAATCTATTCGGAATTTCCAACTTCCTAAGAAATAAGCGTTTTCTCAGGATCTTTATTGCTAGTACTTATGTAAACCAAGACGCTTTTTCATGTAGATATGTATGTACATTTTTGGCGTAAAACCCATTTTGGCGTTCTTGTGAAAACCCAGTTCACGGGAATTCCCCAAGAATAAGTTATCGTTTGGTCGCTGAAGTAATCCCTATTATTTGGCCGGAGGGAATCCCTTCAATGCTTTTGAAGGGATTCAAAAGCATTGAAGGAAGTCCAACTCGCGTTTAAACCGATTATTTAGTCCCGCCTCCTGCCTTGCTCAATGTACTTAAAATTAAATCTATTTTAAAACCTCCAATTACGTTTATTAAATCGGAATTTTCAACTTCCTACAAATTTCCTTTTTTTCAGTACGTGTACAGCTAGTACGTAAACCAAGACGCTTTTTCGTACGTAATACTGAAATTAGGTCTCCTGAAAACCCACTTCACGGGAATGCCCCAAATCACTTTTTAGTCGCTCTCGCTGTAAGTTTTCCCTGTTACCTGGCCGCAAGTTGTAAAGATATGCGGGTCCGCGGTTTGAAAAGCATTAAAGGGGGAGTAAGGTTTCAAAATGAAAAAATATATGTTATAGAAGACACAAAACTACATGTTCTGGCTGAAGAACCCCTATGTCAATTATGCATATTAACCGAGTAATTAATTATTTAGCGGTTTTAGCCCCGC
>JAGJRP010000941.1:0-25536 GCA_022832235.1 Lepidurus couesii | reverse complement strand
TGAACAACCAAACCAGTAATGTGAATGTTTAATACAATTTTGGTTTAAATACAAATATTACAGCTTTTTTCCTTACATTTAAGATAAATTAAGCCAATAAAACCATCTATAAAAATTCCCTCAATTGAACTGAACGAACCTCCTCACAAAGAAAAGTCGTTTCCACTGTCTCTCTCATACATAATCTCTCCGGGAAGAAGCGAACATCTACCCGTCAATTAGTCTTGCTACTTAGAAGCTCCTACACGGTATCAAATTCACGGAAGTACAGACTACCTTACCCAAAAGAGGACATGATACTCCCTAGGCCTTTATTCTTATCTTTGGTAAGCACGGGGTGAGCTGTCATGAATGAATACCATGTTGTTAACAATCGGAAAAGCTTCCGCACCCCCACCCCCCCCCCCTTATTTGGTGCCGTTGTAACATAAACCCGCAACCTTTTTTCCCTCTTCTTTCATTCTCTTTTTTATATACCCTATATAACATCACCATGGCCCCCTTTAGGCTTCACACTGAGCCCATACCACCCCCTTTACCCCCTCCCCCCTCCCGCTTCACCTTTTTTTCCCCTTGCTAAAAAAACCAACGCACACTGAATCCATTTCGAATTGAAATTCTTTTTCCCTCCGCCAAAGTGGAAAATGGCGCTAGCTTTTTGCAAAGTAAACCATCCTACTGGCTCATGGAACCCCTAAAAACACGAAGAAGCAGAAGGAAAAAAAGGACCCTCGAGGTGCATACCGGAGCAAGGAGCAGGCCAGGCAGGCAGCAGCCAAAGTAGCAGCACCCTGGCCCTTCCCACCCCCTGACAATTTTGTCTCTGTTTCAGGGCATTTCCCTCACTTGCAGACTTCGCAGCAAGCAGGCTTGGGTTTCCTTTTGCGTTTCATTTTCAAAGGTGCGGCCGTACAACACCCGAAACTTTTGCGCCCTCCTGAAAACCGCATAAAACCTCTCCAAACAGCCTTTGAAAACCTTAAAAAATTTGAATTTAAAATCCCTAAATTCCAAATTAACAGTGAGTCCGAGTTCTGTTCCGTTCGAATCACGTAACTTCAATGCGAAAATTCGTTGAAAAAGTTTGAAGTGTTGGGGTTCTGATTTTCAATACTGGTGATCTCGTAATCGCCATGCAAGTGCTTTTCCGTGGGATTTTCTATGGGAATACAACTGGATTACATCGAGTGATGGCTAATCTTGTGCGCAATACCTAAACCGGCGCCAAACAGAAGTTTCTGCATCTCCCCAACCCACCCTTCAAGCGCGCCACACCTACTAGTACATTATGGCTACAGGTACGTGTAGATTTCTGCTTAAATTCGGGTAACATTGCCCATTTTTACGCGTCTAGAAATTTATTGTAAAAAAAGCTGATTCTCTCTATGATATCAAGAGACAAAAATACAGTAGAAAAAATAGTTATACACTTTTTTAACGTATTTTCATAACATTCCTAACAACCCACGCCAGAGTGACTGGCGTGGGGTGCAAAGAGGGTTTGGTTTGGAGGGCATTTTTGCTTTCATTTTGGGTCCTGTCAGAAAACGCAGGAAGCTGTAGATTAAACTTCTTTCCCACCGTATGCCTACCCGCATTCCTTTAATTTTTTTTCTCAAGGTTTTCTCTATTTGGCCGCCGCAGTTATCTAGGCCTCTCACACTGTTCTCTCTCGCGCACTCTCACTCTTTTTTTAAACTTTGTTTCTTTACATGTTTATTGTCTCTGCCTGCTGCACGCGTTTGTCTCTTATGCCTAGTGGAACTGATGGAATTAGTGTCAAAGGGGATTCCAACGCAAAACTTTATTTTTAGCTTTTAGAACGAGAAATTCCAAACCTTCGCTTACAGTCCGTTCAAATCTCTCGTCCTCCAGGGAATACTAAACTTCGAAGCCTCTAAGAATCCTTTCACTAAAAAAGAAAAAAATGAATAAGATCTGACAAGTTAGATTTGCGACCCTAATTTCCCAAATATTTATTTTCAAAACAACGTAGAACGAACCTAATACGAATTAAAACAATTACAATGAACTATGAGTTGTAAAACGATTTAACCCAATTCTAGAATGTTAACTAATTTTATATGATTTTAAACTGTTCAAATATATGTGAAAATATCTTAAACTGAATTTTGTTCAAAAAGGTTTAAAATAGTTTAAAGTTCAAAATGGTTTAAAATTATTTGAAAAATTTTGAAACGATTTTCGATGATTTTAAAACGGCTTCGGATTGGTTTTAATACGTTGTTGCTAATTTAAAAAAAAATTACTAGAAGAGAGGCAAGAATGTGGCGTACGAAGAAAAGGACGATGTAAATGGTTCAATGTGGCAAAAGGTTGGGGTTTCATTACGCCAGAGGATGGCGGTCAAGACGTGTTTGTACATCAGGTAAGAATTACTTTCCCAATGATTCAAACTGTTCCCCTTTGACTGTAAGGAAATAATATTTAGAATTTTCATTCAGGGGGTTAACGAGAATTTCGCACAGAAATCTTAAAGGCAGGGAGAATTTTCAGGGCTCTTAAACCCTTCTTATTCGTTGCTAAAAGGGAAGGGCATAAACCTAACTTATCAGGGGGTTTTGGAGAGGGGGTACGTTGACCTCGTTTGAAAGTACTAAAATGTGGGGAAAAACGATTGGGATGGAAGAATTTGGAAGGAAAATGGCAAGAAAAAGGAAAAGGAACAAGCAAACTTGTTTACTGAATCTATTCAATGGGAAACTCTTTGCCCTTCCCCCCATGTTACTATATGCCATCTTTGTTCCTTTTTAAACCCCCTTCTAACCCCCTGATTTGAAATCGCGTGGAAATCTGACATACTTTTGCTTCGCTTTTGCTGAAATATGCCACTGCGAATCTTCTTAAGCGAAATTTTGGCGGAAAAAGAACAGCTGTTCGTGATTTGTGAGCAGCTGCACAGATTTCCATACTTCCTATTGGTAAAAGTGGGGGGCTCTTGTCTCGTTTTTCGCAGAGTGTCATCCAAATGAACGGATTCCGAAGTTTAGGAGACGAAGAAGAAGTTGAGTTTGAATGCAAAACTTCGGGCAAAGGCTTGGAAGCGATTCAAGTTACCGGCATTGGTGGAACGGATTGCAAAGGCTCTCAGCGAAGACCTCAGCCGAAAAGTCGCTTCAGGAAAATTAGGTAAAACTTCTTTCAATCTGCTTAAAAAATCTACAAAAATAAAATTAATGTCATGGATTTTTTTGAATTTTCTCTAAAAAATCGTAATTAAGTGTACCTTACAGGTGCTATAATTGCGGAGAATTTGGGAACCATATAGCCGCCAAATGTACGGTGGGACCTTTGCCGAAACGCTGCCATTTGTGCAAGGCTGACAGTCATCTTATCGCCGATTGTCCAAATCGGTCACTTCACGAAGAGAGTAAAGAAAAAAGCGAACCTGACAATCAAACTCCGAATTAGGAAAAAGTGAAAAAAATATTTTTTTTTTCAACGAAATTGTGTGTTCAAACAGATTTTTTTTGAGAAACGTGTGTGCCTTTGACAAAAAAGAAATGATTTGAAGAATTTTTTTGGAGAAATGTTGGGGAAAAAGCCCTTACCATACCTATCTACCTCGAGTTATGGTTCCTTATTTGAAATATGTTGTGCCTCGTAGTTGCAGACCAGTAGTTACGCAAGACAGAATCGTGTGCCTCATCCTGGAACCCTTTGATTTAATTTTGGATTCCTAAAACATTTTTTTCTTAAAATTTCTTGGGGGGTAAAACCCACTACTTTTATAGTTCCTAGATTTCAAATCGATTTTTGATTTATATGAACGCAAAGAAGTTGGAAAGTGATGTTTTAGTCACGTTTTTTGGATTACTACCCTTTGTAGAAATATCTGCTGGTCATTATGAAACCGTAATAATGTAAAGAAATGAGAAAAAAGTGCGACTTGCATAACCTTGCGTAAATTACGCAGCAAGTGCCAAAATAGCATGGTTTGAATTAATTGTCTATGTTTGAGACTGAAAAAAGAGGCTAAAAGCCGGTACGTCAGCCAGTACCCCGACAGCAGTGTTTTTTTATTAAATTTTTCTGCCTGAAAGCAATCGCGCCCATTTCGTTCACTCTTACACCTTCAGTAATTGCATTCATACCAGAATTTGGAATTCTCAATACAAAATAATCCCCAACTCCAAATTTTGAGTTTTCTTAAATCTTAACCCCTAATTCAGGAAATGGTTAATCTGATTAAATTGCAGAATAAAATAGAATTCTGTGAAATATTATCTAACTAAACAGTAAAAAAAACTTCATTGAAAATAATTGTTCTACACAGTATAATTTTAACTAAATTATAAGTTTCAATAGTTATAAAGCAAAAGGTATAAAGTAAATATTTTATCTTCCAGTAAACTGTACCTTAAATCTCTAGGCTTCACTTGGCAAGTAGGTAATTAAACAAATAAAACTTGGAAAACAGGACATTATTAAGGAGGGAAGAAAAGTGAATCGATCAAGCTTTAAACCTTACCACAAGGAACAAAAAGAGCGCCAATGCCTATTGACCCTGAAACTACGTTTACTTCGCCCGCAAGATTCCAGTTACACCTACGTCAGGCTAGCCCAAAGCCCTTAGAGTAAATATATATAAGGGCTAGCCTGAACCTTTCTTGTTTACTAAAAGCAGCAACTCTCGCATAAAAGCACGTGCTGTGGGAGGAGTCTTAAAAGCAGCAAGCCGCATAAGCGGGGTCGGCCATGTTGTAGGAGGAAAATTAACCTAACTTAACTTAACCTAACCTTATATAGTGTGCTGCGATTTGCAATACCCCGCCTGAAGCCAAATAAGGATTGTTGAGGATCACTTAGGCTCCTCTCCAAACATGGCTGAACACGCTTTTATGCGAGATTTGCTGCTTTTAGTAAACAAGAAAGGGTCCGGCTAGCCAGTGCTGTTATACCTTCTACGATTCTACTTCGTAAAATTGTGTTGTTTACCATATTTACGGGGTTTAAACTTAAAAGAAGACTCACTTAAGGTATAACAATTTTGTTAATCGATGAAAATCTCACTTAACTTTGCAGCTTATGGCGTTTGATACGAAAACAAATTCAGTTCTGGCTCACCCGCCAAAACAACGCATTGCTAACGTTTTAAACCGTTAGATGACAGCACAAGACGGTAGCAATTCAAACAAAGGGCTATTAAGGGTTTTGGCCGCTTGGGAGCGCCAGTTACAATATGGTCAAATGTTATTAAAGTTATGAATAGCGCAAAAGCCAAGCCATGTCCAGGATTTGAGTGAAAAGTGTTGAAAACATGCTGAACCAAGTGGCCGCAGAAGCTTTATATTCCGCCACTTACTTGGAAGACTATCTAGACAGCGTGGAAAACCTCCCAAATGACCTCCAACGGCATTTATCTCGCTTACGAGAGCTCGACGTAGGCTACCAAGGTACCCAAATCTCAACAAACCAGCTTTTTACCCTCGTTTCATTCATTGTATCTTGTACTTGTAGCAATACTACGTGATCTTGATCATTTTGAGCTGCAGCTCTTAAAAGGCCCTGAAGGAGATCGAGAAGAAGTCTTAATTTCCAACGAAAACAGCGTTGAAATGGGTGCAAACACTGGCAACAGCACTGGTTTCAGGAAACGCATTATGCAAAAGCTCCAGACCGCTTTATTGTCATCTATGGAGATCGGAGATGAGAAGATTCAGGTCGTGCAGGCGTTGCAAGACGTCGTGGAGAACAAAACGCGACAATTAGAAACAGATAGCAAGAATTTAGGTAAACAATCAAAAGAAAATTCCCCCAAATCTTGGTAAATTCTTAATGTTTTGAAATTTTCTTGATAGAGTTTGGACGTGAGCAAGAGAATGCAGAGCCGGTTAAAGAAGCTATGGTGAAAGAGGTAGTGAACACTCCTGCTGGCGAAAGACAATCTAAGCGTGTTCGACGTTCTAAAGTCGATGCCAGCAATGAAGGATCCGAATCTTTCGCTGTTGCCGTTGTTCCCGCTGCGACAACTCCGGTCGCTGAACCGAAAGCAACTCACCGGAAAACGTCGACTGCAAGCGGGTCAGGAGTTAGTGCAGCTGTTGGGAAGAAAAAGAAGCGAAAAGCCAAAGCCGAGAAGGAACGCAGCTCATCACCTCCTGATTTCCCAATCGATCCTGACGAACCTACGTACTGTTTGTGCGACCAAGTGTCTTACGGCGAGATGATCGGCTGTGACAATGACTTGTGTCCGATCGAATGGTTTCACTTTTCCTGCGTGTCGCTCGCCACCAAACCTAAAGGCAAGTGGTACTGTCCCAAGTGCCGAGGCGATCGACCAACTGTCATGAAACCCAAAGCGCAGTTTTTGAAAGAACTCGAACGGTACAACCGCGAGCGCGAAGAGAAAGCGTAAAAGATATACAGTTTTACAGGAAAATGAAATTTACAAACGTAAATCCATGCGACGAAACGGTTTTGTGCATTTTGGTGTTTTTTTCCGTGGCTGTCTTAAAACAGAAAAATTCTTAAATATTTGTTGCACTTTTTGACTTATTTTATTGCATCTGGCCACTTTTATGAGACATGCCACATGCGCCTAAGGTTATTAGTGTTGAATTTTGTAAGAAGTGCGACAAATAAGAAAAATAAATAAATAAGAAAGCCTTATTTACGTGAAACCTGCATATTTTCACATCGTAATCTAGCTAATTCACGCTTTAGGGAAACTAAAAACACCTAACGTAACTGCTCGTTTACACACGTAAAGGTAAACTACTAATACATTTGACACCGCTTAACATGCGCATTATATTCGTAGTTTAGTAGATAGAAGGTTACAAAAACATGCATAGCTCAAACTAAATTAATTACAGAGTGAAAAGCATTTGAAAAGCGGTAACAATTTGAAAGGAGTCCTAATGTAAAAACAGCCCTACTTACCATATTATTATTATTTATTAGGTACTCGGTATCGATCTGAACACGGATATCGTCGATAAGACAGTAAATTAAGAAGCAAGTATTGGGGGAAAGGCGGGAAAGCTCGTGGCGACGGAATATTCTGATATTGCATTCTTCCGTAATGAAAAACGTTCACTGGCCCTACGGGGCCAATAACGAATGCTTTAGGCTACTTCGTTACATCGAGACTAATAAGCGGATTACTTTTAATGCAAAGGTTCAGGAAAGAGCTTTCCTCATGATTCCGGTCCATTTCGGAAACTATTATAAAGCAGCTTAGCTCCAAATAACTTTTCTTTGTTTTTAAAGAGAGTAATTATTAAAACGACTAGACTTCGTTTGGAAAGTGTGCTATTTAGCTAACCATCAGGGTAAACTACAAGGGACAGGCCAATGGAAAACTAGCAAAGCTTCGGAGATATAACGACACGCTATAAAGTTTTACAATCAACTCAAAAATATCCATGCAAATTTTCCCTATTCCTCGACTCGTTTCTTTATGCTGTACCAGAAAAAAACAGTCCACTTCGCACTTCTCCCCCTAACGCTGTCTTGTGGCTTATGCACAATAAAGAGTACAAATAGTCCTTTCTTTTCTTTTGTGTGGTTTGTTTTGAAAAACAGCAATGAAAACACTCCTCCTAGCTCGTCAAAATACGATGGCAAAAAAGCAGGGTTGAACACAGTAAAGAATGCAAAGGAAAGAGGCAAAGGGCAGTCACAGTACCTTGCACTGGATACTCCATTTGAGTACCGGCGCTTGTGTCGAAGATGGGGCTTCCAATCAAAGTTTTCCTCTTTTGTTTCACTTGCACGTCTGCCAACAGTTTTTCTTCCCCCACTCACAAAAGCAAAGACATAAACAACATCTCAAAAAACTTTCCTTTCTCGCCGCCTCACTCGGGCGTAGATGTCGCCTTCGGTCGAATCACCCCCTTTTTGCTTTTACTTTGTCGAAAAACTCTTCATTTTTATGTTCTTTTGTTGTCTGTCGGTGTGTCTTGTGTGCTTTTCAAATTGGGAAAATAGGACAAATTTTATTGAGCATAAAACTGCTCATTTTTTGCATGGTACGACGACTGTTTGGCTCAGTTAACTTCGCAGATGACTTTCAAAACAGGAAAAATCATTGTTCCTTATATATGTAAAAAAAAGGAAATAAAGAAAGAGGGAGAAAAAAAAAGCGCCTGCCCTTTTGGCCTCTTACCATTTGCACTGACGTTGTTTTGCCTTTTGCATTCGTTAAAAAGAGGGTAACACAGTTTTCAAAAACAAAAATGAACAACTCCAAAATATCCATCACTCAGTTCCAGGAGGGACTTCGCTTTCTTCGCCCTCTTTAGGATTCTCCACAGGGTAAACAGGGTCGCTGCTGCTCTCCAGATTCTGCGGTTCACTCGGTTCCACTGCGCTCGACATTTCCGCCACTTCGGATTCGTGGTTCAGGGTATCGGTGACTCTTTCTTCAGTGACGGGTACGGGTTCTTCTCGTTTTTCGGGCGACAGGGTGTTCCAACGTCTCCGAGGCTCTCGATTTTCTCTTCCATTGTTTCCGCCACCTCGGTCTCCACGGTCACGTCGATCTCGGTCGCCCCAATCGCCGCCGCCGCCTCGACGGTGACGGTCAACCCTTCCTCTCTCGCGGTCTCTCCGCCCTCCTCCACCCCACCCACCTCGACCTCTGCCACGTGGATTCTCCATGTAGTCGTTCTCTTGATAATCGTTGTCTCTGTAATCGCGCTCCGGACCCATTTCTCGGTCGCGCCAATGCGGAGGCGGGCCACGCCCTCGACCTCGGCCACCGAAATCGAAATCGCGACCTCGATCACGAGGAGGCTCACCCCATTCCTCCCGTTCTCGCTCCCGATCCCGCCAATCCACCATCTCTTCCTCTGGATCGAAATCGTTGCCGTGCGGAGGCAAGAAGAACCGACTGGGGCCCCGAACCATGGGTCCTAAGGGTTGTCCTCGAGGTCCTAGCATACCCCGAGGGCCTGCGTTCACTAACGGCATAGGTGGACGCATGCCATTGAAGTTCCCGGGCATATTGGGAACAGGGCCTACACGAATGCAATGCCGTATTGAAATTTGGTTTTAGGAGAATGTCCAAATAAGTAAGGAATTTTTAAAAAAAAAAAACTTCCTGAATTTTCCTCTTTTGAACAATTTTTTTTCTACAAAGTTTGATTCGAAACTTTTGTGTAAATTAAAAAAATGGACAGAAAATGAGCTTCAGCTTGAAGTGAAAAAGAATTAAGCTTGAAATCTCGAGTGGAAAAGGCAGTTTAACTTACCTAAAAGACCCCTTCCAATCATTTCTTCTTCTATATGCATCGGCCCAAGTGAGGTTTCCATAGGTGGGCAGATAAAGTCGACTCCAGGTCGGAGAAAATGCATACCCATCTCATTGCCTGCTAGCGAAACAAATGAAACACCCATAAAATATAAGAAAATCAATGCAAGCAATTAATAAACTTGAAAAGAATACACGTAAAATTCAAAAAATTTAAAACTTGGAACAAAGTTCAACGTTAAATACCACGCAAAGGTCGAATTAAGACCAAATTAAAACCACGTAAAAATGATCTTAACTAGAGCAAATGAAAAAACACATACCGAATCCAATTAGAACTAACAATTTAGGATCACAACTTTGAACGAAATAAACCATAAGTTTAAATCACATTTCATTCAAATTAAAACTCCAACTCAAATCAATAAGAATTTCGGTTAAGATCAATCAGCATATGAAAAGAAGAACATTTTTCAAACAATAAACAAATAAAGCTTAAAAACTTACCATTTATGGGAGCACCTCGTAGACTATTGGCTAAGCCAGGTGATACGGGCATTCTGGGGCCCCCCATCCCGAAACCAGGCTGGATACTTTCACCATCGGACATGGGTCCGCCCCTGCCAAAGCCTCCGAGCAAAGCTTCTCTTTCCGCCTCGCTAAAAAGTGGCCGAGGTGATTCTCGTTTGAGACCGGGAGACTTGGAAGGTGTGGGCGGTAGCGGACCGTCGTTATTGGCCAAGTTACGTAGTCGGTCCAACAAACTTGGCAAGGGAGGTCTAGCCGAGGATTCTCCTCGAGTTGACCGTTCTTGGTTGACATCGCGATGAGAATCCTGATCGTGATGACCACTTTTTGGCATTCTATCATCCCACGGACCCCTTTGTTTAAAGAAAAATCACAATGGGACGTTTGAAATCATGCTTAAATCCTAACAAGTCCTACAAAGAACCTTTAAGCAATCCCGAATAATTCGGAAATTCATAACTTAAATGAATTTGATTGAAGTCTTAAAAGGACTTTACAGAAATTCATGAATTTTCAAAGGAATTTCCTAGACTTTGCACACAAAAGCGACAAAATAACAGTTTTAACGGTAAAACTTACGAATTGGACGGCTTTCCATCGTTTTCATTGCGGGATTCAGAAGCTTCCTCCATTTCGACCAATTCCATATCGTCTCCAGCGCCGGAATTCTCTCTCATTTTATCTCGATGACTGTTTTCGTCATGGGAGCCCGAGGGCGGTCCCGGAAGCATCATACTGGGGTGGTGTTGCGGGGGGAAAGGGTGGAAAGGAAAGCCAGGTGGCAAATTCATGTTGGGACCACCTGGAGGGGGCATATCTCCACTTCCTTGGCCATGATTATGTGGCGGAAGATTAATTCCTTGCAACAATGCCGGATTCATATGCGGCGGAAGTAAAGATTGGTGCTGTGGTAGTCTTATGCCATGTGGGAGGAATGGCATGCCTGGTAATAACCCGCCTGGACCGAGAAGTCCCAGCGGCGCTGATTTTTCAACAACAAAAAATAAATACGTAAATAAATAAATTTGAAAAAAAAAAATTAAACATTCATGCGAGACCAAAAGCGAAAGGTAGACTTACGAGGCATTCCATAATTGGGCATGTTAGGAGGCATGGCATTGGAGGGATGGTGGCCAAATGGGAGGCCATTAGCTCCTTCAAAGGGCTGTTGGCTGTCAGAGGGCGGGGCGTGAGGGTTAGGAACGCCCATAGGCAATCCTTGCATGTCTGGCATAGGAATAAAGCCTGGGAGCATTGTTGGATGTTCTATACCTGACGGTCCAGCTGTTTGGGATTCACCAGCTGGATCTAAAATGATTTTACAAAAATTATTCAAATAAGCACAAAAATAATTAAGGAAATTTAGATCATAATAAAGGTAGTAGTATAATATTACATACAGTAGATTTAGCTTATAGTGAAACTGGTGATTAGAATCAGCTCCTTTATAGAATCAAACTTTAAAGGATTGATTCAAAAATGATAAACTTCACAGCATTTTAATCGATTATTATCGTCACACTTTCGGATATTAGAATCAATTTCAAGAGAATCTTCACACGTATAGAAACGAAACTACAGTAGTGATTGCTACAAGGACTTCGCATATTGACCAACGACACCGCTTTTACGTCGCTTTGACCAATCCTGTCATTTCCAGCCTACTACAACGCTTAGGGAGAATTCCCTTCTGAACTCCCCAGTCAATTAAACGGGAAGGTTACTCATTTGAATGACCAGCTCCTTTAACTGAATGGGAAAATCAGAAGGGATATCGTATTGACAACCCTACCCAAGCGCAGGTGTAGGTTTCAAAGGCGCTGTGTTAGTTGTGTTTTAGACGTGTGGTTATATAAAAATGGCGAGGAACAAGAAAAAGAGTCGATTGAAATGTAAAAGAGAAGTTGCGGCTCACTGAAACTTACAAGTTAAATTTAAAAGATTTGCCACAAAGGGAAGCGGCCGTTAACATAGAAGTAGTACAGTTCTAAATGAAGACCGCAGTTTTCTAAGAGAATTGAAAAGTTCATTATAAAAAACTTACTAATAGTTTGTAAAAATTAACGACAGACCAAGTAAATAAGTAAAATAATGAATTAGACTAACACAATATTAATCAAAGATTTGAACAGAAAGTAAATAAAATAAAGGACTGAAATAAATAAAAAAAATACTATTTACCTTTGAGCCAAGGAGGCAAAGTGTCTTCATCAATAGTGCCTCCATCTTCCAAAGCCTCTAAATCACTCCGTTTCATATGTGATAGTTTATTCCATGGAATAAAAGCGGCGCCAAATTCAACGTCCCAATAATCCTTCCACTCTTTGGATTTTACACCTTTGCCAGCTGCCCATGCCAACTACCCAAGCCAAAAACATAAATAAATAAAAAAAGAACCCCCTCATTTTTCAACGTTCCCGTTTTTCCAAACTTCTCTTTTTTTCATAGCTCTTCGAACTTCAGAGGAAAAAATAAAACTTACAGTGATTTGCTTGCCCTGTAACTTGAACCTCGCCAAATTTTTCAAGGCCTTTACTGCATCCTGCCGTCTTAACATGCACACAAACGCGCAACCACGTGGTGGAATTTGATCAATGGACACTACTTCTCCAGATTGCCCGAAAGTATTAAAGAGGGCTTCTTGATTGACCAGTTTCGATAAATGCCCCACCCACAAGGTCGTACTACACACTAAAAGAACACACAAATTTAAAGGATAGTTTCCCATAAAGCAAAAGCAACAAAAAATAGCAATTTTTTAACAAGATAATACATATTGGAGAGAAAAAAACTTACCACTCATATGTTCTTTCTTAACGTCAGGTAAGCCCCGTTTATCCCTATCCCTCAATCGTTCTCGTTCCTTGTTTTTCTCATTGGACTCGTCTTTTTCTCTTGAACGCGATCTTTGAACTCGAGTTCGTGATCTCGAACGCGATCTTGTGCGCCTGCGCCGATTATCGTTGCGACTCCGTGAGCGTGACCTGGATCGACGTGGTCTTCGTTGTCGATTCCGTGAATTCGAGCGCGATCGCGATCTTCGTTTTCGTTCATCTTCCTTTTCTACCGCAAAACCGCTCTCATCCCTATAAACCAAATGAAGAATTCTTCATTTTGTCTTTCAGTTTATTGTTCAGTTCAAGTCGTCCATTTTCCTATTGCGCTCTCTTAAAAGTGTATACCTCATAAGTTGATCTTTCACTTTGGTTTTAAACATGACCGTAAGATAAAAAATTATTTTAAAAATTAAACAAATTCTTAGAATTAAAGACAAAAAGTAATAGTTTATCAAAACATCACTTAAATTATAATCTCTTCCCCTTCCCCAAAGCTGAATTCTCAAATCAATCACTTTTTTCGGGAAAATTCAAAGGCATAATAAGGAAAAAATTACGAACCTTTTGAGGCTGAGTTCATTGTTGTCGATGGGCGTCGGAGGAGGCGAGGGGCGTGGTTCATTTTGGTTATGTGGTAAAGGCATGGGCGGATTAGGCTGAAAGTGACCGCCTTGCATAGGATGCATGGGCATCCCCATTCCCATGTTCATAGGCATTTGCATCCCCAAATGGGACAAAGATAAACCCATGGGCATGGGTGGAAATCCTGGGGGCGGTTGAGTCATATCCATGGGAAACGGGAACGGGATTCCTCGCATTTCCGAGCTGCCTGGCTCATTCTACAATGTATATAAAAATACACAATCGTGTCAAAAATCAACAAGTCATAAACAGAAAACAGCAAGAAATACAAACCAATTTGATTTTAATCAAACGAGCATAAATATGCTAGTCTGACGCGATCATATTAGCATAAACAGACACAAAACTCGTTTCTTACCTTCATTTCTTGGGATTGCTGCGATCCAGAGCCCATCATGTTAGGTAAAGGTACTGGTTGATTGATCTGTTGCTGGATGTTGTGCAAGTGGCGTAAAATATTGGGATTTGAAAGTAAACTGCGAGAAAAAGCGTAAAGTAAATTAAATCATTAATCCCGCTAGAAAATTCAAAATTTAGACAATTAATTCAAGATTTTTTACGTTACCAATTAACTGTAAAAACTATTTTTTATTTAATTTATAATTGCCATCTTTCTTAAGTAATGCAAATTATTTATTATTTCAATTAACTCAAGATTACTCTTCTCAGTTAAGTGACACTGTTAATTTACCGCATTAATTCAGAATTCCCAATGTTTTTTGTTTTTGTTTTTACAAATTCTAAGGAGTTTACTGTCGATTTTCCCTAATTAGGTTTAGAAGCAAAGGGTTCAGGACCGACACAAAGTACAAATGTACAAATATCTTCGATCAATAGACAACATTATCTAATTTTTCAACACCGAATTCAAGACTTCCAATGCATTTTAAGAGCAAAAGAATAAATAAAAAAACAAAATTCACTTACTTTCCCAATGCATCCATGGGTTGACCCGGTTGGTGACCAGGTTGATGTGATTTCTGGGTAGGAGGGGGCGTGTCACTTCGATCCATACCTCCTCCACCACCTCCCCCATCGTCATCATCTTCATCGTAGTCAAAATCCAACAATTTCTTATTAAACCGAACCTACAAAAATAACCAAAATTTCCACATTAACTTCAAACCCCTTCTCTTATTACTTTTTTTTCAAGCTTTCACCTCGCAAACATCAAACATTCCTCACAAAATGATATCTCGAAAGTATTTTTTTACCTGTCCAGCATCAGGATTCCCCTCTAATTTGCTTTCTTGGCCTAATAAATGCTGAAGTTGCTGTAACCTCGTATTTAAACTCATTTCAGAGTTTCCCATACCGGGTAACGATCCCATAAGTAACTAATTACCCAAGGGAAAAAAATAGAAAAAATACACAAGTAAAGTAAAAAAATAATAGTAAAACTCACCATCACTTTTTAGGTTTTTAAAATTAATTTACCTGGGATCCATCTTCTTTATCCAACACACTATCGCGATTGGAAGCTCCATTTAATACTCCTTCTGGTCGTCCATCTTCAGGTTTGCCCACGGCTCTCGAACTCGCTAAATGAGCTTGTTCTTTATACTTGGGATGTAAAGGATCCGCCATATCAAATAACGGATGAATGACTTCAGGTTGGAAGATGGCATTTTTTTGCCACAAATTCAAAACGCGGATGACTTTACTCTAAGAAAAGAGAACGTTTACTTAAAAAAATACAAAATTAACGGAGTTTTGGCTTTACTTTTTCTTCCGGAGCGCACTGGTAGATGTAGTAAAAAGTAGTGTTAATATTTTTGGCAAAACGAGGCGCAAAAACGTCTTTGTCGGCTCCGAATTGGTGTCTGGATTGACGGACAATCGAATCGATGACGTATAGACCCGGAATTTTGTACTCTGGACGACACTTCTGGATAAACTTCTCCACGCTTTGGACCGCGTGTTTGTAGAATTTCACTGCTTTGATCGCGCCTTTGGTAATGGCAGTCATCTTCGCCTTCGAAATTGGAGGTTTGACCTCGTATAAGCTCGACAGCTAAAAAAAGACACGCCCATGAAGTTAACGAATACAAATAGTAAAAAAGTCCAATATCCCACGCTAATACATTCAAACAAATAGAAGCTTTCACCTTATTTCATTAGTTTCTTCTAAACAGTAAAACATTTCCTTAACTAACAAATAACAAACTACGCAAGGGCAAATTGAGGACCTGAACGCTGAAGCATCACATTGTATACGCTTTCAATATTGTGTTAAAGATGCTTTACGTCAACTAACGGAGATTTAACGTTCGACGATGGAAGTTTAGTTAACTCTAGCAACGCATCCCACGCGTTGTTTCGTTCGTTAGGTTAATTTACTAGGGATAATTTACCTCGGCGTTGAAGTACTTGACGCTGTCCATCTTGGGAGATGTTTGAGTGTCAGGAAAAAGAACTTAATTAGGCTTCTTCTGTCCTCAAATCTTCGCTTCCAAAAGCAACACTCACATGACACTAATTAAATTGATAAATCCAGGAACGAGGAAGAGTTGTCACTGCACATTTGCCAAAACGTGTCGTTTATCTATAAGGATGCATCACCCAATCCCCACGCACTAATTTTTCTAAAACAAGTTGAGAGTAACCAGTCGAATGAGTTTCGCACAATGTGCGAGGTTCACGCGGTAAATAAATAGAGCAATTTTAGGTATTGTTTTCAAAATGGCTGCACTTCACAAACGTCCGGGAATAAAGCTCTAGCGTAGCGAAGCCTACGCCACCACACCACAGAAAGCTACACTTGGTCTACACTCCGCCCATCTAGTTCTTACGAAACCCTGATTCGCGAACTACTAAGCTGTTCATTTAAACCTTCCTAAATGCAGAACCGCAATTCAAGCCGATTTCCATGGCGGGAAATTGTATTATTATTTATTTTCAATGTTTTTCTTAGAAAAACATAGCAAAAGTGAACGACATGTTTCAATATAAACCTTTTAGAATCTTATTAAAGCACATAATTAGCCCAGATAAATATCACAGACGAATTATTAGCAATTTCAAGCGAAATAACATAGAATTGTATTATTTGCCAAGTCCATTACAATGGTTGAACAAAAGGGCTGATATTACTGCACTACAAATGTTCTGGGATGACCAATTCTGCGAAGCAACCTTCATCAAGGGAGCCGAACACGTACAGTACAAAATTGTTGACATTTATGCGTTTATTAATTTCACTATTATTAGGCTTTAACTACAGTAACACATCACATCGCTCAAAACACTTTCCCTGAGCTAACCGGGTTGTTCACTGCAAAAGCACTCGAATCGTTCACTACCGAAGTTGCAGCTTGGCCAAAAGAGGCAACAGAAAGCTTTCCGATTGCCTTTGAGCATATTAAAATAACGACGATACAGAAAGCATCTCTCCAGTCGATAGCAGGTAGCAAAATCTTTCCCTAAACCTCTTCAGAGACTTAACATACCTTATTTAATTGATACTAGATAACAAGTATTGCGACATTGACGTCCAGTTTGTGGCCTTAATAGAAAAATCCCCTTTAAATTCAGTACTTATGGAGTTTTTCGCAAGGTATTTAACCTTAAGTTAAACCGAAACTTTTTTTCGGCCTCATTTTTTCAGCCTCATTTTTTTTTCCTTTTCTTATTTGAAATTTCCTTTCTTTTAGATTTTATAGAGATTATACTGAAGGAAAACTTCCGGAATGGACCATCACACGCTTCAAGCTGCTTCAATTTAGTCCCAATGTATAAAAAAAAAGATTTTTTTTTTTATTGTCTATTAGAAGCTGAGTTAATATAGTAATTAAGTATTTTTCTTTGGGCGCATCTGTATGGTGTTTTTCATAACGTCAATTGCTTTATTGAGAAGGAATCTTACCGCACTAAAAGGGTTTCCATGCCCTATGTGAATGGCGCCACAGAAGTAAAAGGGGGCAATTTCTCACGTTTCATCACGGGTGACGTGTCAAATTTACCTGTGCCACTCTAACTTCATCGGTCACTGACCTGACCGCTGACCCTCTCTTCTTTTTCGTTTTGAAAATTTATGTAAATTTGCTTACCCCATACAAGAGAGGGAGAACAAATACCGTATGATAGTCATGTGGACGGAAATACATTAGCATTTCGGGAAAAAAATACATATTTACGTAACTTGGGGAATTCTCTTGTGCGGATGAAATACGTACCGCCACGGATCTAAGCATTTAGACAGGCATTCGTGCCCTTCGGCACCTTCCATCATTTGGACAGCGCTGCACATAACGCTTTAAGATATTTGACCTTGAGTCGTTTTAGGTTCCAGAATTGCGTTTGCAGTGGTGCCTTCCCACAAACGCCCAAGGAGGGAAGACGAACAAGTCCAGAAAATCCCCCAGCACCTATAAAGGTGGAGGACTCCTCAATGTCACGGTCAGTCTTCCAGTGTGTTCCACGGTCAGTCTTCCAGTGTCCTGTGTTAGATAATCTAAACTGATCAGGAACCGTAAGCATACATTTAGTTTTTATTAGAATCATTGCTTTTTCTATCAATAATTCTTCTAAATACTCAAAATCCGCTTGAATTTTGATTTTAATATGACAATTTTGACGATTCCGGTCACTGCTGTTCTTACAAACTGATCAAGAGCTGTTAAAATACAAAACTTGTTTCCAAATCATTCCTTTTGATATTAAGTGTTTCCGAATGTTCAAGACGCTCAAAATTGACTGAAATCGCGATTTCACTTCCAATTCGTTTTAATAAAAATTTGAGAATGTCAGTCCTACAATTTGATCATATTTTTCATTGAATACTTGCTTTTATTGTTAAGTGTTTCGGTTAGAGCAATCCGGGATTTTAAACCTACCAAGGGTTGGTAAAATTTTCCTCGATCTTTCGCAGATGTTGCGGCCGGTTTTCGTGGTTGTGTTGCTGAGTATCGCTTGGGCGAACGCAAGCAGACGATCGGGTTTCTACAGTCCGTACCCTTATAACGCGCAGCATCAATACCAACGGTACCAACCGTACCACCAACAATCCTATCAATCCCAATTTCAAGCACGTCGACCTTACTCCAACTACGGAGACTATAATTTCGACGAATACAACAGTTTCAATCCCTACCATTCTAATTTCGGGCGGATTCCGAGTTTCGGGAGTAACTTCGCAAGGAATCCTGCTCGTCCCCCGTTCTATTTCGCGGGACTCGCGGATCCTTCCAATTTTCCAACCAATAACCGAGGTTTTGACATCGATTTCACAAGATATTCACCTCTTCAGTTCTCTTTGAATGAGAAACAGACCGTTCCTCTCCCCAAACAGCCAGCTCCCAACATTTTCACTGCGTTTCAGTTGAACAATCAGTTGAATCGCCAGAACCCAAATCGTCCCCAACAACTCCAGGTAAAAATGAAAGACAAAAAAACAAGAAACAGAAACTCCCCTTGTTCTTTATTGCCTTGTACGGCGGAGTATTCGTGACTCAACCCGAAACACTAACCATACACAACTCTTTCTAGTTTTCTTCCTTTAAAGAAACCTGTTTTATATCATCCTGTTCTTTCCCTATTTTCCAGCTAGTGCAATCGCAAATTAAGCCAGGTCAACCCGAAGGAGCAGAAGACTTGTCCATCATTGCTATTCTTCAAGCGCAACCAAGCCCTATGGGCGCCGAAAACCTTCCAACTGGTTCAAACAGTAACAACGTCTTAGATGTAAACGAACATGAAGTCTACGTCATTGTGGACGATGACCAACCCGCTGCTGGAGTGCAAGCAGTCCACGTTGTGAATGTAAGTACAGTAGTATATAACTAGCGATAGCTAAATGCATTCCTATAAGGAACTCACTAACCGGTTCGCTTAAAAACAACTATGGAATAACATAGCAGGACGTTCAACCTGAGCCTATGGCGGCCATTGTCGTGGATAAGGCTCTTGTCCAACAGGCACCTATTGCAGTGGAAACGGAACAACAGGCTCCGATTGTTAAGATTCAAAAAACAGCCGACGAATCCAGACCAGTCAACGAAGTCACTGAACCTTCTACTACGACCACCACCGAAGCTACTACTACCACGGAAGCTACTACCACTACCACCGAGGCTGCTACCACAACAACGGAAGCTGCTACCACTACCACGGAAACTGCTACCACTACCACGGAAGCTACGACTACTACCACCGAAGCTGCTAAATCTGCTCCGGAGGAAGTTAATACGGAAGCAGAGGATCCAGTGACAACCGTACAGGATGATTTACCTTCCAACGTACCTGAAGCAGTTGAAGGACGCGCTGTTGCTGCCAATTTGAAGATTTTGCCAGACAGAATAGAAGTAATTACCCAAAACTATAAACTGAAAAACAAAGACTGATATCTTCATGCGGTTTTGTTTGTATCTTCTTTTAGATTAAAGGTTACAGTGACGTTGAAGGACCGCTAACGCTAATGCTCACGCGCAATCATTAGGAGGAGAATATGGTGATTCTTGGTTCAAAAAGGAAACTGGTTTCAACCTCAACTAAATAATGGGTGACTCATTTCGTTCCTATCGGACGGAACTGGTGGTGGGTTTTCATGGGTGATCGCTCTTTGTTTTTCTCGAGCGGAGGAAGGCCGTTGTGCTTGAGCTGAAGGCCGTTTAAATGCGCATCGTTTTTTATGTAACAAAATAGTGCAAAAACACAAGTGTTAGGATTTAATACAGTCAGTTGTTTATTGATGGCTTGTAATTATTTACGCTTGAGATGAAGAAAAGACTTCCCTGTTTTTATTGGGTGCGTAAGAAGGATACAAATTGAATCAAACAACTATAGTATAACTTCCAAAGCGTATCGTACCATCATCTGGTCCAACATAAAAGCTACCGGCCTTTCTCATAAGGTCACGCGGGACCCGTACCGTTACTTTGACCTACCTTGGAAAGGCGCAACGACGCAACAATGAATTCCAAACGTTAGCCTGATCGGATGGTTCCATTTCACTGGGTTTCATATTGGAGAGAAATTTTGAGAAGATATTTAATTGTACTTTTTAGCAGTACTGTTTTATTTTAATTCTAATTATAGTATTTACGGGCTTTATTTCAAGTTCACAAAAAACTGCGTTCGCGTTCCGTAGTTTCCGTTTTCGCGTTCCTCGGTTCAACATTTAGTCGCAATATCCAAAGAACACAAAATAACTCAGCAAAAATGGCATTTTCAAACTCTCAGGTAGGAAAACCGTATTGGCAAATCGAAGACGAAGACCTTGAAGTTGACGAAGGGTAATTAGACTGAAAAGGCCTTTGGTTAATTTATACTAAATAGTAAAAGAATTTATGCACTTTAGAGAATTTGAAATACAATGGGAAGATTCTTTCAAGGAAGATTTCCGAAGTGCGCGTCATTTGTTGGTCGCAAATGGGGTTCATGCCATAAGTATAGAACAAGCATAATTTCCGCTAACAGTATTTAGTAAATATGTGTACTTGTAGGCTATTTTCAAGAATGCCAGAGCAAACAAGTTGCCGCTACCATTTTAATCAAGAAAGAACTGGCGTCAGACGATTTTGCGATGGGTTTGAGGGCCAGGAAGCTCAAACCAGCTCTGCTCTACAAACTAGGCTCGTCAGATGCGAAAACTATCTGGCTACTCGTTAATAGTCCCGATTTACCGCGCCATTTGTATTACCAGCTAGCTTTGGACTTGGTTATACCGGAAAATCCCCAGTTTTCGGTTCTGGTGTTCACCACAGCTCCGCTAGTAGAATATGTAACTAAATTAAGCGAAGACGAGCTTGAAGATCCTTTGCCACGGTGTTTGAAGACCGGTCCTTGGTCCCATGTAACGCCGTTTCCATTATTGGAGGCACCGAATTTGATTGCTGGTCTGAGTGCAGCTTGTAAGTTTCACAAACTTTTAAAGTTTATTAATTCCCTCAGAATTAGAATTTAAATCCTATTTTATATTTCTCCCTCAGTTATTAATCGCTGTCAGTGCGAAAAGCTACCAGCATTGCTTGCAATAGTCTACACGCAAAACCGGAATGCTGATTCGCGCGTGTCGCAAGTGTTTCAGAAACTCGTTCAGTCCATTCCTGCCTTAAGTAAAATTCCTTGGCCCGCCGCGGTAAAACCCCGACATGAAGACCCCACCGGTAATATGTATGTGTAAAATACACGCTTTTATTCAGGTCAGTATGTATGGTCTCTTACAAATCCTCGTAAACCGCTCAAATCATGAGGGCAATCCTTGTAGTGCACGCTACAGGCTTTCAAATTCTTTCGGCCAACCGAGAACGCTTTTTGAAAAGGTTTTTGAGCAATCACAGGTCCGGATTTAGTATCGTATCTGTAAAAACATGTTAGTACCCTAAAATTTTCACAAAGAAGTAAGACGTACTTGGTTGCTAGTCGAAATAAGAAGAATTCCAAGAGGTTATCCAAATGATCCCCTTCAGGCAACTCACAAATATACCTCAGGACGCAGTCGTTGGTATCAGCCATTCGAATTTGCTAAAGTAATGGTCACTTGTACGTTACTAAAATAAATTGTGGCGCTAAATTAAACTAATTAAATTTCACTATATTTTCACTATATTTTACTGCACATTACTTGTTTTCGAACTAAGAGCATAGTTTATGGGTTTTAGTACCTCGTAGAAGGCGTCACTTTGGAAATAGTTGATGGAAGAAACATCTCGCTTCAGTTTGCGGCTCCAGAAGCGTAAACTTAACTTTCTAAAGTTAATTGGTAGCAATCCAAATTCCTCGGCCAGATAATACGGCAATAGTAGAAGAATGACCAAAAGACCTTGGGAAGTGCTGATTTTAGGAAAATCTAGCAAGTTTCCTACGCCGATACTTATTCCGTCAACTTCCTGGATCGGATTTGACACCAAAACAAAGAATATGAGGAGAGCAATTGGCAGCCACAGCTTCATAGCTGTAGCTGTCAAGCCTGACAACTGAACTCTGTTGATCTCGATGAACTGAAGAGATCAAAAATTCTTATAGCAATAATATAGGGTTGCGCAAAAGGTGCTGGGTGTGCTCATTAGGATTCTAGACGTCAGTATCTTGGTCTTTGACCCCATAACGGGAGTTCTTCTTGTTAAATTTTCCCTCCTGCATAACAAACTTGTAATCAACACAGATTTTTTTTTATTTTTTATTGTACACCAGTTTAGGCCGAAGCCTATTACTGAACCAACACAGATATAAGCATGTAATAAATTAACCAGCAACACTTCATATTTCACGTTAAAAATCCTTACTTCTAAGAATGTCACGTATTTCGATTAAGTTGTGGGGACAAGTAGAAAACGTTTGGGTACATGTTTTGGCATGTCCCGTACGTCCCATAAAGGCTGCTGTTTGATACGGAAGTTTGACGTCGTCCGGGTTCTTTAGAAGGCTTATTGCTGGGTTCGCTTCACTACTATAACCAAAATCATTATGGTTAATTGGAGGTTCATAACTATAAGCACTCGTAAAGAAGCTCCTACTTTCCCAACTGGATCAGAAGCCGTTCGATGATATCCAAATCCGTTTGCTGCTGTTTCAACTGTTGTTCCAATTCACAAACGTATCTCAGCAAACATTCATTGACATCAATATGCCGAACAGCCTATATACATATAGAATAAAGACAGTGATATAAATGAAACAATACGAATTCCATTTGTTTAAATTTTGGCTATACTTGGCCTTTGTAAAGAAATTAGTCCGTACTTTCAGTAAGGAATCCGTGTCCCACATTGGCATATCGTTAGTGTCGACACTGCGCTTTCCAATAAACGGGTAACTGGGAATTGCTAAGTTATTTAGTCTAATCGGCACTAATCCAAAGCGCGAAGCCAGCATGTATTGTAATAGAAAGGCGCTAATCATTAATCCTTTCTTGGCGGATATTTTGGCGTAATTCCCGGTTGTCAAGGAGAAACTTTGAATGCTAGCATCAGCTAGGAACACACTTGCTGACAATAAGAATACCACAAAAAGCAAGAAAACTTTGCTTAGATGCATTTTTAAAAGGCTCGAGAATTAAGACAGAGCAAAATGCACGTAGGTCTTTGTAGAGGTTCCAGGTAATCCAACTTGCGAGCTCAGCTCGCAAAACTTGTAGCTTTTATAGCTGGAAACCGTACGATATCTTATATGGAGCCTGTATTTCCTTCAAACTTTGCTTGCATCCTCTGCTTCACCATCAAAAGAGAAATGTGTCGAGATCTTCACATCGCTGTCACGTAAGAGGCTAAGTTACAGCCTCCTGGGAGCTTCCACAGGCTCTAGCCGGATCTACCTGCAGGATTGTATACAGGACGCATGCATTCGTGAGGAGCATCCGGAAATGGATATTAAAAGAGTTTGACCTATTTCCGGGAACTCCTCCAGAATCTTTGAAAGCTCAAATCTAACGGCCATATCCTGTGTCTTGGACTCTTAATGGTGCCGTTGAACTGAAAATTAAGCCAAATAACATAGGCACCCTTTTACGGTGCTGGCTACAGGACATGTATTAGCTAACGTGTTTGCGACAGTATAACTCCATTAGTTGCGACCAAACCGAACTTTTATATAGATTAGGTTACCAAGGTGTTCTCGTTACCAAGATCACCTTCATGCAAACAAGAGCCTTAATTCGGGTTACAGTCGAGAGATTTGCTTTAACACAATGGACGCAGTTGAGAAGGTAACACTAACAATTTACTCCGTTGCGACTATCATCTTTAATAGTGCGTGTAACTTAAGTTTGATTCGTTTGATCTACCGGAATAAGCTAACAAGGGATTCGTCAACTAACTTGCTGCTGTACTCGTTAGCTGTCAATGACCTCCTGATGAGTTGGTGGGACGTGCCGGTTCAGACAATTGACTTGTTCAAACAATTGCCAGTAGGTTGGAAAAGTATTGTTAGCGCCATTAGGGGTGGAATTTGGATCCAAAATGCCTTTGTGTTAGTTTTACTCGTTTCTGACAGATTTGTGGTGGTGGTCAAGCATCGGGAGAAGCTAGAAGTGACCACAGCGAAGATACTTATGGTCTTTTCGTACTTTTGGGGTCTGCTTTTTGTATTCTTGCCGTTTATGGAAGGCGATGATAGATGGTGCGAATTCTTGTTTGGTACTTTCGTACCTGGACTTGTAATGCTCTTTTGTTTCGCTGGATTGATAAGAACAACTCATCGGAGTAGATTAAGGGTGCATACATTGTTCCCTAGGAGTAGTGATATGCCCCAAGGATTTTGGCAAGTTAATCGAAGGTTCCAAAGTCGGTCGTTTGTGACGTTATTCTTCTTGTTCCTAATTTGGTTGTGTAGCAAACTGCCATTTGCGTTATGTCAGTTGCTTAATGCTGATTTGAATTGGAAGAGAGGAACGCTTATATGGACTTATACGAGCTTAAATTTTCGGCCTGCGGTTTTGTTATGGAAAATTCCGAAGTTAAGAGCTTCTTTAGCTTGTAGTGGTAATTGTAAGCCTATCGTATTGAGGCCCTGTCCTAGTATCATTTACCAGCCTTCTCACATGGAAGATTTTTGGTACACGAATCCAGATATTTGAAAACAATTAGATGCATATTATGGGTAAACGTGCCAATTTGTGCCAATTAATAAACATGCATTTAACGTCAACAAGTAGCGGACGTACTATATAAGCCTTGGACGGTGGCATCTGTTCTTTGGAATGTATACAGCGGTAGGGCTATAGTACATTTCGAAACTGAACTTTGACTTACTTAAAGTTTAAAAAAAATGTAGCAAATATTTATTGGACTGAAGGCTGACGAGCCTAGATTTACCAAAGAATTTTGAAAAACACGTAAAAGAGGCATCGAAGCACGTTTCGAGTGTCAAGTTACAAATAGTTATCGCTATCAAGGATATATAGAGTGTACAGTCGTGTATTCGGGATAGGGCCTACGTGACCCATCATCTGGATGTGCCATCCTATCAAGAAACATGCTATAAACATCCAGTTTTGGATTAGTATATAAAGCAGTGATGGACTACAGTTAGTCATCAGTGTCTCAGTAAGAAGCTCAACACTAGTACTTCACTTAATACCAAAGATGTTTCGCTTCGTTGTCTTGACCGCCTTATTGGCTGCAGCAGTCAGCGGATGTGCCGTAAGCTCTCAAACAGTCTTATTACATGGTATTCTTTAATGTCTTTTTAACTAATATTTTACTACGCTTTAAAGGAAGGTGACTCCATCGTCACCACCGAATCCCGCACCGTCGTCACCACCTCCCGTGGAGCCGGCGGAGTTGCTTTGGCTGGTGCTTCCAGCGCATTGCTCAGCGGCCGCGATCGTCAGTTGATTTCCGAATCCTGGGTTAAGGCCAGGAACGACGGTGA